>JAODAL010003718.1:5000-168468 GCA_025379985.1 Phyllomedusa bahiana
TTGGGGGGTCTAACAGGGAGTGATTTGGGGCCCCTTAAAAACACTCTGCTATTCCCAAGCTGAACCCACAGTGACATTAGTGTAGAAGGTTTTTTTTAAAATGTATTTCAAAAGACTATAAGGCTCTAAAGGGGTTTAAAGGGTTGTCCCTAAACATAAACAAGCTCCTGACTGAATTAAAAAACTCAGAAGGGGGTGAAAACGGGCCCTGGGAGACCGGACTGTTTGAAATTGGGAGCAAAGAGAGAGGGGCGGGCCCTAGAGAAGCTTTTGGTTTAAAAAAGCAAAAAAAACCTCCTCTATTTCCCCAAACAAACAAAATCAGAACAGCAAAAGCCTTTAGTAATATTTTATTTTAATTTTCCTTTTCCTCCCTGTTTTAAAAAAACCAATCATTGTGGGAGCAAACCCCTTTAAGGTCTATGTTTCTAAAAATTTTGGGTTTTACATGTTTTAAAAAGCACAGTTTTTTTTTAAGGAAAAAGCTATAAAAACCAAACCCCCCTTTTTTATTAAAAAAAAAAGGGGAAAGCCTAGAGCGTGGCTAAAGGTTTATCAAACGCTCTTTACCCTCCCCAATTTTTTTACAAGTCCCGTTTTTTCACAAATATTTGTAACTTTTTTATAATTTTGTCCTCCATGTTTCCCAAAAAAAATTTGGAAGACTAAACACGGGGTTGTGGCCTTCCATGTCTTTAACAGCTTTTGGGAAAATTAGCCCAAACGGAGTAAGATATTCCAAATGTATTAAGGCAAACATCTCCCTTTAAAACCTTTTGGGGTTCCCTTTTGGGTCTTCAAGCAAATTTAATTTTTATACCACTACGAGCTGTCCCCTTTTTAAAAGTCACCCCCAAATTTAAATCCACTTTTTTCATAAAAACAGTAAAAGGGTTTCCCAAAATGAGGGAGGGGCCCCGCTTTCTACGAACACAAAAACAGATAAACCTGGAACGTAAAAAAAACAACTAAACCCGATAAGGAACAAGGGGAATTTTTTAGTTTCAAAAGGGAAAAAAAAAAAGAAATTACACTTTTAGTCTTGAAAAAGAGACGTTCAAAAAGGGGGACATAATTAACCAAGTATAAAAAAAAATGGGAAAAGGGCCCTTTTCCCCGTAAAGGGCAAGGTTTTCCCTTTTTTAACACACAACCTTCCACCAAAGGCCCGTGGGAAAGGGGCCCCCTGAGGGGGTTTGGCCAATGGAACATTTTCTTTAAAAATATCCTTACTCTTAAGGGTATGTACACAACGGCTTTTAAAAATTTTTTTTGGGTTTGGCCGGTTTTCATGGCGTACTGCCCTCAAATACGAGCGGAAAAGCGCCCCAGTCATTACGGTAATAGAGAAAAAATGAATTCCCCCCTCTCCCCGGCGACAAAAACCGCGGGGGGAGATAATTGACGGGGTCATTTTTCCCAAGCTTACCGCCGCAGTAATGACAGTCTATTGGGGCTGGGGGCCGACCAACCCCCCCCCCCCAACGGCGCGGCTCTCGAACACCCCCCCGAAAAAGCGGGGCTACCCGTATACCCCCCAAATTTGCCGGGGAACTTTGCCTAAGGTATTTCCACTGGGGTTTTTTAATATCTTTTTTGATCCCCAAAAAAGGCAATTTTTTTGGGTTTAGTTTTTGGGGCCCGAAAAAACGGATAAAAAAACATTCAGCTAAAAAAAAAGCTGTGTTTAACGACCCCCCTTTTTTGAAAATTTAAAAACCCGTTCCTACTGGGGCCCTTTGCCCCCCCTTTTTTGACCCCCGGCACATTTTCCTTTTTTATACAAAGCAGGTTTTTTAAAATTGTAAACTTTTTCAACTTCTCGGTTCCCCTACAAATTTTTCTAGCCTTATTTCTGTAAAATGATAGGCTTTATTTTTATGTATGTAACCTACATCAAATAATTGCGTTGTCATCTTTGCGTCATTTGCTTTTCATCTCCTCACCTGGGTGTAATCCTCTGATGTCCAAAGGGTTATATGTTCTCTATAATACTTCGTACTCCTTTGCATTCCTTTATGGTCCTGCTTGCCCACCATTTGTCTTCTTATCTGATAACTGTGCTGTAATTGTATCTATTAAGTTTAATAAACTTTATATACATATTTTTGGGGTTTGAATTATGTTTCCATCCTGAAAATTATTTGTAGTAGTTTATATGCTTATATGTAAATTACTTTCGCTCTTGGATTATTTGGACTGGTTTGGGAGTTTTTTTAATAGGATTTATGGTAGGTTTTTTATTTTTATTTACTTTTTACATGAGTTTTTTTAATAATTTGAAGGAATATAGAAAAAAAATGTATTTTTAAGAGCAAAAGTGGTGCTAAATTAAGTTTTGTAATTGAGTCACTTTGCTGTCATGCATGTTTATGAGTAATATAAAGTTTAAGGGTCATCAGGCTAAAGATTGCGGTTTGGGGTGTTACTTTTTAATACAATTTTTTTAAATGTGTTTTTTTTATTATTGTGTCCCCTATAAGGTCAGAAGAAGACTTTTGGGGGCATTTTTATTTAAGTTTTTTTTTCCATTGACATTTTCTGTAACTGGGGCTGATATTTGGGAACTACTCCACCTGTATTGACTGAAGATCTAGGTCTAATATGACCCAATAACTCAGGCAGTTATCAAGCCCTGAAGGTCATTTGAGCACCTGCGCCGGGAAGGAGGAAGCCTGTAGGCTTCCTGCTATTCTGTGTATACAGCACTCATTGAGCACTGCATATATAATGATCGAGAAGGCAGAGGCAGTAATAAACCATCCATGCTTTCTAAGTGGAGAACTGGCTAACGCTGACAGCCAGCTCTCCACTCACCCAGCCATAGAATTAGTGTGAAGCTATTCACATGGCGGACATTTTAAATTTCTATACAAAAGAAATTTGACTTTCCAATGTATATATAAAAAGGGGTTTTTCCGGGGGTCGGGAGGGTAAATTTTTAAGGCACCAGAGAATACTTTTTTGGTTTCTTCCTTCCCCCAATTTAATAAAAAAAAGTTCAAAATTTCCCTCTCATTGATATTTTTTTTCCCCCTTGGGTTGGATTTGAGGTTATCCCGGAAAAATCTTGTTTTAAAAACCATACAAACTATGCACATGTAATAAAAAAAATTATATGTATAATAACTTACCTTTCCAGGATTAAGTGATACATTCTCCTCCCAGTCAATACCATATTGAGTATCACAGGGATAAGTAGGAAACCTTGGTAGTCATGATTTTACTATTTTATGTTGCTTCTTAATGGCCTGATTACCATCGATTTCATCTTGTGTTATGTTCAGCTTCCTTTTATCTGATTTGACTCTGGCTTGACTGAGAGCACTTCTGTCTGCTCCACTGTACCAAATATCAGTTCTTCTGAACTCCAGCACCTATTCCTGGTTTGTCTGAATATTTTAATTACTCAACATTAATACACATCAGTTCTGAGGGACTACCATTTCCAACATTAACCATTGTAAATATGAATACCTGCATAATTACTTTGAATGTATCTATCTGCACCCGATGGTCCACTTCTCCATTAACTTCCAGTATCATTGGACCCAGAAACGGTTCTTTCCAACTATCCCTTAGGTGCTGTTCACACAGCTGGTTTTGACACTTATTTTGGGGAGGATTAGCCTCGTAATCTTCCTAAAAAAAGTAGATGCCTGCCATTGATTACAATATAAAATTATTGTTGCTGTTCAGACGTTGCTGACATTACTCGAATATTTTTGCCGCATATTGTAAGCACCTACAAATAATTGCACGGAACATCCCTGAAATGTTTGGAGGCTCCCGATGTTTTACGTAAACTGGGGTGTGTGATATCATATAGATGTTCACGAATTCTCACAAGTGGAGTATACAGAAAGCCTTGAACAGGAGTAGGAAGCTCAATAGGGACAATCTTATTGATGGTATAAAGAAGAATAAAAATGAATCAACGGCTGTGGTCTTTTCCACACAATATAGCAGACAATTTCAGGACATTACAGCTCTTATTCAGAAATATGTTCCTGTTCTCACTACAGATCCGATTCTTAGGCCGTGTTCACACGGCTTATTTGTCCGCGGATTGGCGCCGTACTCCGCGCCGGATTTGCGCTGCAGTACGGCGCCAATCCGTCGGAGTAATTACGGTAATCCACAGTTCTCATAGAGAACAGTGGATTCCGTCGCTCCTACCCGCTCGGCGAATCCGCCGGGCGGGGAGAAAGTGACCTGCACATAGCACCTTTGTAGTCTACATGATTTGGTGTGAATCATGTAGGCTGCAATATATAGGGTGCACAACAAGGAGTTTACATGTGAGAATTCGTGAACATCTATATGATATCACACACCCCAGTTTACGTAAAACATCGGGAGCCGCCAAACATTTCAGGGATGTTCATCAGGCATGTTTAGATACATTTAAAGTTACAGCTATTGAAATGGTAAATAAACCCAGCCGAGGGGGAGATAGAAAAAAACGTCTAACAGACAGGGAAGCATTCTGGATTCTAGTGCTAGACACTAGATATCCACGAGGCTTAAACTATAAATCAGATTTGCTTTACATTTATTAAATTTTATGTGTCTATTCCAATTTATATGTATTATTGTAGAACATTGGTAAAATAGCACTGACAATGTGTGAACAGAGACTTATTTCAATAGTATGGACAAAGATCCACCCTAAAGTAAGCCAGATGTTACAGGGTTAATTTTCATGTGGTGCTACTGATTGTTCTATAGGAGTAGTATTTAAGAAGACATATGGTTATTTGTTGTATGTTACGAATAAGAGCCAAGGCATTCAGGCTCGAAACGCGTGAACATGCTGCTGTTGTTTTTAAACCATGTTTTTTAACAAGTCTTCAATAAAGGTGCGTTTTATATGGAAATAAGTTTGAATCCCTCCGTGCGCAAGTGCTGGAAAACCTTCTCTACTTCCGTGGATATCATTTGGAGCAACTACAGCCGGTTGCCATTTCCGTGGACACTGTGCCTGATGAGGAGGGTGCGTACCAGGCTGATATTCTAAAGACCTAATTTGGTGAGCGTTTTCTCAATTTCTTTGTTGGAATACATACAAATAATTGACATTTAAGATTCTTTACATGCCTATAATACAAAGTATAGATTGCAGAAGTCTGCCTCGGACAGTCAGCGTCATTTCCTTGTTGAAAATCCGTGCTTGCAAGAGCAGTATTTTCAGCGAGGAAACAACGCTTTTTTGCCGATGACACGGTCAGCGCCAAAACGCCATTGTGCAAACTTTACCCTTAGAGAACAAAGGGCCTGAAGTCCTTGGTAGGTAACTATAGCAAATCTACTAAACACTAGTTCACCTCAATCATCACTAAGTAAATTTTTGACACTTTTTTACCTATCCATGGGATTCAGAGATTGTTTTCTCAGGACACGTTGTATTAGTTAAATTAATAATTAGCAAGAAATTAGTACGAAATTTTGGTCCATACAATCCTTGTTTACTTGTGAAAAATATTAAAATATTGTGAAAATTTTCCATCCGACCCCTAGACATTTATTTCAATATATTCAACTTAGACATTTTTTTGCCACCACCATTAATAAACTTAATTTTAATAGGGCCTTATCCCCCATGGAAAGGCTTTGTCTGTCCTCTTCTGTCTCTAGGCATCTAATCTCTCAGATTTACCTGTGGCTCATTTCCCCTACTGACCACTTCCTCCCTTCCTATTGTACAGCCTGGGAAAAGGAGCTACAGAAGACATTCACCCCTGACCAATGGAAAAGTAGTTTCTATCTTACCCATAAGGCAGTCACCGCCAGTAAATCCCAGGAAACCTGCTACAAAATTTTTTCCAGGGGGTACAGGGTGCCGGTTCTTTTACACAAATGGTACCCCTCTGTCCCGAACGTTTGCTGGCGATGTAATAAAGAGCCTGGTACCATGGTCCAAATATGGTGGGGATATGCGGCCCTTAGGAAGTTTTGGGACACTGTCCTTCAGGCCATTAAAAATTCCTGTGTGTAACACTGATAGTTATTCCACTTAAAATAGTTAATAACTAGCATCTACCATATGTCTACTGTAGATTGGCATCATTTTTTAAAACATATTTTTTTACGACATTAGGGGGCTTAGAAATGTAGTAGTAATTTTTCACATTCTCAAGAAAATTCATGACATAGATTTTTTTTTTTAGGGACCAGTCCAGTTCTGAACAGGTTTCGAGGGGCCAATATGTTAGATACCCTCCTAAATGACACAACTAAGAAACGGTGCCCCTTAAAGTATTTAAAACAGTGTTTAGGAAGTGTATTAACCCGTCAGGTTTTTCACAGAAATTAAAGCAAAGTGCAGGTGAAATTTTGAAATTTCACTTTTTTTTTTGCAGATTTTCAATTTGTTTCCATTATTCACTGGAACACGGTAGATGTGACCAGGTAAATTCAACTCAACATCAATGTCCCAGATTCTGCGGTTTTCATAGATATCTCATATGTGGCCCTAGTGCACTATTTGGCTCAACCAGAAGACTCAGAATAGGAGGAGCACCTACTGGACTCTGGGGTCTCATTATGATTTTCTTCAGGCACCATTTCAGGTTTGCAGACACCCTAAGGTGCTAAAACTCTACACCCCTTAAGGAATATATCCAGAGGTGCAGTGAGTATATCAACCCCACAGCCTGTGGTGCAGGTCTGCACTAGACAGTCTTACAATGCGCCACATTTATCACTTTACACCTCTTTTAAGTTGGCTTACTTTATGCCACTAAAGCAAGTAAAATTTTGGTTAATTTTTGGTACACCCCTTTACACTAAACCACACTTGTTTCACCAAGACCACATCCCTTTTTAGGACAAGGTACAGAGGTGGCTAGAAACTGTCTAAAACACATAATAAATGTGGTGCACAGCATAGACGTCATTATTTTTGGGACAAATTTCTCTAGTATTCTGGTGCAACTGCCCGGATAACTAGGCCTCACTGTCTTTTCGGGCATGTCCCCACGGCAGAGGACAAATACCGGTCGGTTTATCTGACCGGTATTTGTCCTGTTTTAGCACCGTTCCCCCTTCACATTGACATGCACATATTCCATCCGAAAAACGGACGGTAGAATGTGCATGTTCAAGGTTTTTTGGGTTTTCCATAGAGCCCCGTTGTGTTCATTTGCGGCTGTTTTTTCAGGCGGTCTGCAAAACCGCAAACCGTCTGAAAAAACGGCCGCAAATCCGTGCCGTGGGGTCATGCCCTTAAAGTCCCCAGTCTACAGAGACATCTTTTGGCGTTGCTCCAGTAGTGGGAATTAGTGGGTCTCTCTGGCCTGGGTTAGAGAAGCCTCCTGACCACAGCCAGATCCCAGCCATGTAATCCTGTAATCATTGTGTAACCCCTTAATCAGAACATTGAAAAGGTAATCCCTCCTTTGATCAAGTCACCAGGTTACCATCTATGTACCGAGGAAGGACCTCAAGGCTATTTGACTAGTAAGGCTGCTGGTAGTGCATCCTAAGTGTTACCCTAACAGAAGCTTGTGTCAAACTGACACTGAAGATAATGTACTTGCAATACCACAACATGTGACTACACTGTAAGGTCTTTGCAGGAATGGTCATTGTGTATATAGAAAAGTTGTCTTTTCTATATACTATCTGATGAGATTTTGGTTAGCTGCTTACAAATCCTTTTCTGTAAGAGTATCATGATACCTGAAAAATGTATTTATACATTTTAAGGAAAAGTATTTGTTTCTTACACATCCATAGTGCTGAAATCAAAATTAAATATGAATTTAAAAAAAAGTTGGTTACAAGTAGGTAGCTGGAATACAGAAATGAAATAGGAAACAGAGCACAGCTCACTTGATCTTGTGTCATAATACGCACATTCTTTTTGCCACTTTAATTTATGACTGTCACACTTTTACTGCCACTTAATCTGGAGACCCATGAACTCTGTTTTCCTGGTGAAAAGTAGGTGAAATGTCTGGAAAGTTAAACTGAGGCCTGAACAGTCTAGCAGCAGCACATTTCTGTCCTATCAAATTGCATTTGGTTTCAAGTATTTTTACAAAGTTTTATTTCTTAATTCTAGAAAACAGAATGGCAAATATGAAACAATATGGCTGTGTTCACATGAGGGATTTTCCCTTTGTAGTCACTGATTTTGCTATGGTTTTAGACGTGAATTAGCCCTATGCAGTGGGGCTAATCTGCATCCTGTCTACTCAACATGGGTTCTCGTCTACCAGAAGTAGGAATAATATCAATAAGTGACGTGCCATTTTATTCTGTGCTGTATCCCATTAGTTAACAACAAGTAGTGCGCACACAGCAGAAGTTCCAGTTACATAGTTTGTCAGGCCGAAAAAAGACATACGTCCATCCAGTTCAGCCTATTGTGCTAAAGTGTTGCTAAAATGTTAAAGTGTTGATCCAGAGGAAGGCAAAAAAACCCCATGAGGTAGAAGCCAATTGTCCTCATGTTAGGGAAAAAATTCCTTCCCGACTCCAATCTGGCAATCAGAATAAATCCGTGGATCAACGACCCCTCTCCAGAATCCTAGACACTATAACTTGTTATATTACATCTAGAAATGTATCCAGACCCATCTCCAGAATCCCGGTCACTATAACTTGTTATATTATTACGCTCTTGAACTCTGTTAGTGAATTCACCATGACAATTTCCTCTGGCAGAGAGTTCCACAGTCTCACTGCTCTTACAGTAAAGAATCTCTTTCTATGTTTACGTAGAAACTTTCGTTCCTCGAAACATAGAGGATGCACCCTTGTTCTGGATACAGTCCTGGGTATAAATAAATCTTTAGCGAGATCTCTATATTGGCCCTTAATATATTTAAACATATTTATTCAAAATGTTAAACCCAATTCAGTCAAAATGTTAAACGCCTTACCAGCACATGATGTGACCATACATCACACAGTTAGTAAGGGAGTATGGAGCGGGCTCATTGGCTGAATCCCCTCCATACCCGACATGTACCGGCTGTTCATTACAACTGACACCTACTGCTAGTGGTCAGTATCGGAGAGAACTCTGATCTCAACCAATGAACCACTAAGATGCCTCAGACATTGCAGCTTGGGATCTAATAAAAGTCTCCAGACATGCAGCCTTAGATTGGAACATTATTTTGCAACACTTTAGAATGGACTAAAAACAGACAGACTTTTTCTGCCTCTATCCTTGAAGAACAGCTTAAGGCCTGCTATTCTCAAGTGCCCACCAGGGAGGTTTCCCCTGCTTTTCTTTGGGCCAATCCGATGTAAACAAAAATCCTTGCAGTGGGAAGGGGTTAAAAAACTGAAGGGGAAATGTATTGAGACTGGAAGTAAATATGCCTGTCTTATTGAAAAGTGCACAGGAGTAAAATGTGTCAGCTTTATTAAAGCTTAAGAAATTTGGCGCATCTAAGCTACCTGGGATCTGGTGTAGATTTCTTGCTTAAATCGTGAATTCAGGAGCATGTTTACTGGCTTCCACTAGGCTGCAGTAGAAGCCAGGTCTGTAGCTATACCAACCAGTGCTGGCAGCCTATCAGGAGAGATCAAACAGGTCTGTAGCTATAGCTCCCCGAGGAGCTGATGCAGCCCATGCAAGAGGGGATATCTAGGAATAGATAGGACACTGTTAATGGAAATATATTGCAAAGTGACTTGTTTTTGCAAGATCTTTAACATAAAAAGCAATCCTTGTAGTGAAATAACCCCTTTAAGGCTCAATGTGGTTTTGGAAATCTTTACAACTAGTGTATCCACAGTCATATCCATGTTACAATCTATGGGAGAACATTTCTGGTTTGCTGCAAATTTTTCTGTAGCAAATCTACCCCATGTGAATATAGCTTTATGATGTCTTCCATAAAGTATACCAGTAAAAGTGAAAGGTGTCATTTTTATTTGTCTTTTGAATACACATTTATACATTAGAATAAATGTTATTTATCATTAACGATTTATACTATATATAAATTTCAGCTAAAAACTCACAATGTTTTAGTTGAAAATCTAGGTGGTCTCGTATACCGGCCTGTCTATGCTATGGCATGGTGCTTTGCTGCAGAATGTCTACATAGTCTGCAAAAGGAACCTGTTAGAAATAGCTTCCAGCGAAAGAATGACACCTGCTGCACTCTAAGAAAATAAATGATGTTTTCTGTACTGCTTTTTGTCCAGTTAAACTAGAGCTATAAACTGCTCATAAGTCTGTCACATGTTATTGCAGGCTTCAGACTGATGAGAATGTTTGGGTTTAACTGTTCCAGAAGCGGAAATCAGGACAAGAATAATGTGCACAAAGACCATAAAGCTTAATGCTAATCAGTGCTCCGGAGACAGAACTTGTCTATGGCTATGTCTACACAGCAAACAAAAACGGTTGTTTTTTCAGTGTTTTTCATTTTCTAAAATCGCTGAAAAAAAACAACTGAAAACAGATCCCATAGACTTTAATAGTAAAAACGTTCTGTAGTCTCCACAGAATGTTTTTGCTGCTGGTCGTTTTTTGTAACAAGTTACAAGAAACAACAGAAAACTTGCTATTGAAGTCTATGTAAACCGCCGGATGGTTTTTGGACGTTTTTTGGCGCCTTTTTGGGGACGGTTCTGCTGAAAAATCGCCCAAGTTATATGGATTTAAAAACTGCCCAAAAACAGTCCAAAAATGCCAAAAAAGTCACCAAAAACTGAAAGTCACCAAAAAAACTCATTGGAAACCCAGCTGCTTTGGACAAAAAACTGACGTTCAAAGCAGTTTTTAGGTTTTCGACGAGTTTTCTATCCTATGCTGTGTAGACCTAACCTTACACTGTGCTCTGTAATAGTGGCCAGGAGAGTAGATCCCAGTACTACAAGGACTGATTAAGTCTTCTTAAGCAAGGTCTTCACGACATTAGGCAAAAGAACTGACAAATCCAAATCCTAAAACCGTTCAAAATTTTAAATTTTTGTCCAGTGCATGTCAAATTCCGACCCTTCTTTTTGCGCATTTTCATTTTTTTGGCTAGTTTTTTAGGACTTTTTTGCAGAAATGTACAACATTATAATTGCTGTGGATTTGTGCAAAACCGCGCAAAAAAAGTCCGCCAGTTTACACAGAATCCAATAGTAAATTTTCTGCCCTGCTCTGTCATTCTTTTTTTTTTCCACAAAATTTTATTGATGAAGGCAATCAAGAAAAGATCGATTAACACATTCTAATTACACATAGTAACAGTCACAAATGAGTCATAAGAATTCACTTCTCATACAACAGATCGCAAGGCATCCATTTCAATCATATATAAATAATAACTACTTAAAACATGTAACGGTTAACCTTCTTTTTTTTCCTAGAATTTACCCCTCCCGTCCCAAAACCCCCAACCTTACTAAAACAACTCCCAACCAGTAGTCTTACTGTAACGGCGGGGTAGTGGATCCGCTGGACCACCGCAAGTGATGATAGTTAAGCCACGCCAGGGAACGGAATCTAATTAGCCCCCGGTTTTCACCAGAGCCCGCCGCAAAGCGGGATGGACTTGCTGCGGCGTTTAGGGTACCAGGTCGCCCCCTGACGTGACTTGCTTGCGATGGCGGCCGAGGTGCAGCGTGGTACAGAGTCGTAGTCTGAGAATCGTAGTCGTGGGCAGGCAGAAGGTCAGGGCAGGCGGCAATGGTTCGTGGTCGTACACAGGCAGGAAGGTCAGGGCAGGCGGCAGAGGTTCGGAGTCGAGAAACGTGGCAAGAGGTCTGGTACACGGTAGGGCAAGAATACACTTAGGAAACGCATGTACTAAGGCATGAGGCAACATAGATCCGCAAGGAGTTGATTGTGGACCGTTGACCTTAAATAGGGGAAGCGCCGGCAATTAGCCAATTATTGGGGCGCGGCCCCTTTTAAAATTTCCCCGAGAACGGGGCGCGCGCCTTAGGAAACGGCACGCGCGCCTCGCCGGCAGAGGGCGCGGACGGCACAGGAGCGAGGTCAGGTGAGTCCCCGGCAGGAGCGGACCCCCAGCTCGTCCCGCGGCCAGCGGCAGCACCCGACCCGGTGGGCGCCTGAAGGGGTGGCCACGGGTGCGCCCGCGGCCCGTGGAGCGGGGCAGGCCGCGACAGTACCCCCCCCCCCCCCCCCCCTTAAGGTCTTCCCCCCTTTTTAGGCTGAAGGAAATACGGATCTGAACTCGGTTCAGGATATTGGACTCCGTTCCCGGGACCTCTCGTCGGGGCCAAAGCCCCTCCAATCTACAAGAAAGAATCGCTTACCCCCCCTGACAAATCTTCATGTTAAGATTCCTTCACTTCAAAAACATCAGGGGATTCTAGCACCGAGACAGAGCGGGCTCTTCTGGGAGAAACCGGTTTCAGGACCAGAGGCTTTAGGAGGGAGACATAAAAGGGGCGTTAGGAACCCGGAGAGATGGAGGCAGGCAGAGTTTATAAGAAAACCGGGATCAGTTGTCGCAGTATTCTGAAGGGTCCCAGAAACCGCAGAACCCAATTTATAGCTGGGGATCTTGAGGCGTATGTATTTAGAAGAGAGCCACACTTTTATCCCCTGGAGGAACGTTGGGGAAGGTCTTCTCCTCTTGTCAGCTTGGGTCTTCATGCGGGCTGAAGCCTGGAGTAAAGCTTGTCAGGTCTCTCGCCAAATGACCCTGATATCCTGAACCTGGTTGTCCACGGCGGGAACTTCGGAGGCGGAAGCCAGGGGGAGGGGAGGGCGCGGGTGACAGCCATAGACCACCAGGAAAGGAGAACGGCCAGTTGAGTCGGAGTCCCGATGATTATATGAAAATTCGGCCAAAGGCAGCAATTCGGACCAGTTGTCCTGACGTCCAGACACGAAGTGCCATAGATACTCCCCCAAGATCTGGTTTACCCTCTCCACCTGCCCATTTGTCTGGGGATGATATGCAGAAGAGAAATCCAGCTTGATTTGCAACCGGGAACACAGGGCACGCCAGACTTAGAGAAAAATTTGGGAAACGCCTCGGTCGGAGACAATGTGGGTTTGTAGACCATGCAGGCGAAAGATGTGATGGAAGAAGTGTCCCACCAATTGGGGAGCAGAAGGGAGACCAGGAAGCGGCACAAAGTGGGCCATCTTTGAAAATCGGTCAGTGACCACCCAGATGACCGAGTTTCCCGAAGAAGGGGGAAAGGTCCGTGATAAAGTCCATGCCTATGTGTGTCCATGGAGACTCTGGAACAGGCAGAGGGACTAAGAGACCAGCGGGCCTGTGGCGAGGGACCTTGTTTTGGGCACATGTGGTGCAGGAGAGAACGAAGTCCTTGACGTCTTGGAGCAGGGTTTGGCCACCAGTATGTCGCGAGATGAGGACGTAGGATTTCCGAAACGCTGGGGGGCCCGCCCAGAAGAGAACTATGCCCCCAACCTAGAATCCTCGTCCTGAGCGCGGGACGCACGTAGGTTCTGCCCGGAGGAACGTTACTGAGATCCACAGGACCGCATGAATCAGCCGGGTTCAGGACTTATGATGTGCTGTGACACCGGTTCCTCCCCGGTAATGTCAGGCGCACGGGAGAGGGCGTCCGTCTTGACATTTTTCTCGGCCGGTCGGAAGTGTATCTTGAAATCAAAGCGCGAGAAAAAAGAGACCACCGAGCTTGGCGAGGGTTAAACGCTGAGCTGTCTGGAGGTATTGGAATTCTATGGTCTGTGAAGACGTCAAACGGGTGCCGAGCCCCCTCCAACAGATGTCCCCACTCTTCCAGGGCCAATTTAATGGCCAACAGTTTCCCGGCTCCAATGGCGTAATTACGTTCTGCCAAAGGAGAAGGTCTTTGAAAAAAACCCGCATGTGACGGTTTTTGCCTTTAGGACCCTTCTGGGTCAGGAAAAGGCCCCGGCTCCCACGGAAGAGGAAACCCCACCTCTAGGCTGAAGGGTCTCTCTGGATCAGGCCGGACCAAAATAGGTGCGAGGAGAACGCTGTCTTCATCGGGATAATGCTTCTTCGGCCGACGGAGGCCAACATCTCGGGTTAGCATTCTTACGGGTGAGAGCCACGATGGGAGCCACCAGCGGAGAGAAGTGGGGAATGAACTGCCGGTAGTAGTTGCCGAATCCTAAGAAGCGTTGAATCGCCCGGAGACCGACAGGTCGTGGCCACTGCTGGATCGCGGAGAGTTTAGCTGGGTCCATCTGCAGACTCGATCGGAAAAATGTACCCAAGGCAAGGAAGGGTGGCCTGGTGGAACCGACTCTGCTCCAGCTTGGCATACAGTCGATTGCCCCGCAGGCGTCGCAGGACCTGGCGTACTTGTACCCGATGGGTCTGGATGTCAGGGCAAAAAAGCAGGATGTCGTCCAAGTATACAATGACGCAGGTGTACAGCAAGTCCCGAAACACGTTGACAAACTCCTGAAATACGGTTGGGGCGTTGCATAGCCCGAAGGGCATCACGAGATACTCAAAATGCCCGTCCCGTGTGTTGAAAGCCGTTTTCCACTCATCCCCTTCGCGTATTCTGATGAGGTTATAGGCTCCTCGTAGGTCTAATTTGGTAAAGATCTTGGCTCCACGGAGGCAAAACCCTTCGACAAATTCTCCTGAATATAGGCCGACATGGCCTGGGTCTCGGGCACAGACACAGGGTAGACCCTACCCCGAGGGGGACTGGTTCCGGGAAGGAGGTCGGGTAGGGCAGTCATACGGCCGATGGGGGGGTAGCTTCTCAGCCCTGTTTCTCCGAGAATACATGTCCAAAATCTTTTTTACTACCGCTGGCAGACCTTGTAGAGACTTGATGGACGACTGGGGAGGAGAGATGGACACCGAGCGTGGGGGCCACCAAACAGAGATCCTGGCACTCCGTTTCCCCAATGGGAGGACATCGCCTGTCCTTCCAATCAAGCGCAGGGCGTTTACGTTGCAGCCAGGGCAGCCCCAACAGGATCGCCGAAGACGCACGAGGCAGGACATGAAAGGAGATCTTCTCCGTGTGTAGGACCCCTACACGGAGGGTCACCGGCCGGTTGATGAACAGAATGGAGTCACTAAGAAGCTCCCCACTGACAGATGAGATAAGCAAGGGCTTTTCCAGGCGGGTTACTGGCAAGCGATAGCGGGACACCAGGGAGGCGTGAATAAAGTTCCCGGCGGAGCCGGCGTCCAGGAAGGCAGAGACCCGGAACGATAGACCAGCATCCGTCGTTACCTGTACTGGCAACAACAGTCATGGGAGGAAGACTGACACCTAGGCACGCCTCTCCTAAAGCCACCTAGGTGCGAGCGTTTCCCGACCGCTGAGGAAGCGCGGGGCAACTCCCCACGGAAGTGGTCCGGACTGGCGCAGTAAAGACAAAGGTTCTCCATCCGGCGGCGGGACCGCTCCTCCTCCGACAAGTGGGCCCGGTCCACCTGCATGGGTTCCTCTGTAGCAAACTGTGTAGGAGGCAGCGGAGGCCTTTGGAACACGGGGGCCAACCAAGGTAGACGGCGAGGCTGTGCCGAGTCACGCTCTTGGCAGAGCTCCTGCTGTCTCTCCGTGAAACACCGTCTATGCGGGTGGCCAGATGGATAAGTTTCGCACAAAGAAGATGGAAGGTTCTCTTGCTGCAAGTGCGTCCTTTACTCTGCTCGACCCGGCCCTTCTTGAACGTGGCGCAGAGAGCGGCGTCGTTCCACGACAGCTCGGAGGCTAGGGTGCGGAACCTGGACCGCAATACCTCCCTACGGGGGAGTCCCCTTTGGGATAGGTTTGTAGCGCTGTCTCGCGGAGGAAAGCTCGCGCAGGCTCCTCGAAATGCTGCGGAATTCAGTGAGGAAAACCGTAGGTCTGCAGTCACAGGGTCATTCCGGTCCCAAAGGGTGTCGCCCAGGCCAGGGCCTTTCCGGATAGCAGGCTCACCACGAACGCCACCTTCGCCCTTTCATGGGAAACTGATCGGCATCAGCTCCACGTGCATGGAGCACTGTGTAATAAAGCCCTGCAGAGCTTCGAGTCCCCGTCAAACTTGGAAGGTTAGAGGAAACGAAGCTTCGGACCCACAGTTGCCAGCGGGACGGCAGGAGGAGATGGGAACCACGGCGAAGAGGCAGGTTTCTGCTGCTGGGAGGCCAGAATTGGCGCATCATGGCGGACCAGCTGACCCCCAATTTCTGTGCTTGTTGCGCGATTTTGCTGCGACTGGGTTGGGCGACAATTTCGTGAGATCCGCTAGACTTGGCAGGGGCACCTTGGCGGGATCCATGGCTGGATCTAACTGTAACGGTGGGGTAGTGGATCCGTTGGACCACCGCAAGCGATGATAGTTAAGCCACGCCAGGGAACGGAATCTAAGTAGCCCCTGGTTTTCACCGGAGCCCGCCGCAAAGCGGGATGGACTTGCTGCGGCGTGAGGCTATCAGGTCGTCCCCCTGACGTACTTGCTTGCGATGGCGGCCGAGGTGCAGCGTGGTACAAAAGTCGTAGTCGGAGAATCGTAGTCGTGGGCAGGCAACAAGGTCAGGGCAGGCGGCAATGGTTCGTGGTCGTACACAGGCAGGAAGGTCAGGGTGGGTGGCAGAGGTTCGGAGTCGAGAAACGTAGCAAGAGGTCTGGTACACGGTAGGGCGAGAATACACTTAGGACACGCTTTTACTAAGGCACGAGGCAACATAGATCCAGCAAGGAGTGATTGTGGACCGTGACCTTAAATATGGGAAGCGCCCGGCAATTAGCCAATTATCGGGGCGCTGGCCCTTTAAATCCCCGAGAACGAGCGCGCGCGCCTTAGGAAAGGGGCACGCGCGCCTCGGCCGGCAGAGGGCGCGGACGGCACAGGAGCGAGGTCAGGGGAGTAACCGGCAGGAGCGGACCCCCGGCTCGTCCCGCGGCGGCACCCGACCCTGGTGGGCGCCTGGAGGGGCGGCCACGGGTGCGCCCGCGGCCTGCGGAGCGGGGCAGGCCGCGACACTTACTCTGCGCTCTGCTACTGACTGCCTCTAATCATCCACATCTAAATTCCCGAGAGTACCTCTTAACTTTTCTACAAGGTAATATTCAGTGTATTTAAATGGATCTAGCATTGACTTTATTTCCAGTGATGTATAATGTTTAGAAATAAATTGCTTCCATTTTTTAAAGAAATTCTTGGAGTCTGCGTCTAAGTTCCTTTCTGCTTCCAGTTTCTCTAAATATAAGACTTGTTTCATGAGGTCTACCACTTCTGACAACGTTGGTGTAGAACGCTCCAACCAGTGCCTTAATAAGCATTTTTTAGCTGCCAGCAATGTCACATGGACCCCTTTCAGGGTGACCAAACTACCCTCTTGACCTTCCTCGGAAGACCGCTCAGTAACAAAATGGGACAAACATCCCTGTGGATCACAAGAGATAGAGCGGTTCCAAGTGTCCTTTATAAATTCTTGAACTGTAGCCCAAAACCCGGAGATTCCTGGGCAAGACCACATACAATGGAATAGGTTAGCCCCTTCTAGATCACATTTCGGACACGCATGGAGGTATTCGGAGGTTCCTTCCTCACGTGCGATATTAAAGGCGTATATAGCTCTATGAGCCAATTTGAATAGGTTCTCCCTCACTGTTCGCTAACCACTGCTTCTCTCGAACTAGACTTATTCTCATCCCTTTGAGTATCTTCGAGCCTCAATATTCATTGCAACGTCTTTGGTATGTGGCGTTCCCAACCTTTTAAATGTATTCTCTATCTATTTTCTCAGTGTCTTTTTGTTACCAGTCCTTGTGAAAATATTTGCAGATAACGAAACATTGCTCTCCCCCCATTTTACAGAGATCTAAATCTTCTTTATGTCACTTTAATTTGGATGTGAATTGTTTTAAGTTTGGTCCCTAGTCAAAAACTCTCAATTTGTTTGTATTGAAATCAATTGACTCACCACCCATATGGTATTTATCCTCCAGCTGCTCCTGCGCAGCTGAGTAAAAGAACCGCTCAGACGTGCGACAAAATATCCCCCTAACGTCCTAATCCCCTTCTGTCGCCATTTATGGTAAAAATTTGTTTTACTTACCCGTCTGAAGGAGTGGCAAATCCCAAAGAGGTAAAAACTGATCGAAATGTATATTGGCCTCGTAAATATCTTCCTGATATGTCCGCCATGTGGCTATGTGCTCTTAAAAGACACTTTGGCTCACTTTTTGTGCATTAGTCTCAACGGCAAATGAACCAAAGAGCCACTAACTGTTCGCTAATGCGTTGTCGCGAGCTGAGCTTCCCAGTTCTTGTATTGGAAAAATAACTAGCATCCCTTAACCAGTCCCTAACATGCCACCACATAGCCGCCAAATTATAAAGTCGTATATTCGGTAGTTGTGCTCCCCCTTGGGTCTTCCCCATTGTTAGTTTATGGTAGCTAATGTGCGATCGTTTACCACCCATCCAATAAATCTCGTGAACGCCCTTCGTAACATGTTACATTCCGTGGGTGTCTAAGCAAGTATAAGTAAGGTTCTGGAGGGGATATAGAAGCCTCGCAAAACTCACCATTTTGATCAGTTGTATTCTACCCATCATGGACAACGGGAGATCCTTCCACCTGTCTAGTGGAATATTTTTGATCACCTCTTCTATTTCCTCAGCCGTGATATCCACGTTCAGTTTATCCCTGTCCTCTGCTGAAAATGAATTCAGCCTGATCTTATCCAGAAACCTTCCCTTTGGTAATGTCAGTAGGCTATTTGGTAATAAATTTTTTATTTTGTAGTAATTTGCTAAAGTCTCAAATTATTCTTTTTGGGGTTCTTTTTCTATACTACCTACCTCCCTACATTTTTTAACAAAGCATCCCCCCGTTGTCCCCCTGCAATTTCTCACCAAGATTGGCTAGTACCTTCCTGCTTTGTTGCCCCGAAACGGAGTCAAGGAGTGCTCTCAAGCGATCATCCATAGATAAAGTTCCAGCCTCTTCCTGTTTGAAGTTCAAAGCTCTCCTTATCCGAGATCCACTCTCTCTTCCATGTTCCTCGGGTGGGTTTGAAGAGTAAAACCTCGTAAAAGAGGTTTACTTAATGAATGTTCGCTGAGTCAATAATTCTTTCCTTAAGTACTTCTTTTTGGCTGTGACATAAGCATAATTAATTCTTCCCCTAAGGACCCGCTTTTATTACCCGTCCCACAGAATAACCCAGGATTTCACTATGGGTACGTGTGTGTCTGTGTGGACATATTCTTCCCCGACCATCTTTTTCAAAAACAGATTCCCTGAAAGTGCATATCTGCCTGAAAGTGAAGTTTGGAAAGAATGTCCGTCCCTTTGGGATGGAGCTCTCTTTAAATTGAGTTAAGACCTGTTGCGTGATCAGAGATCACTAAGTTCACCGATATCTACTGATCCACTCTACTTAATAGTGATGCATTAGCCTAGGAAATAGTCGATTCTGGACCATGGACAGTGAGCATGTGAGTAATGTGTATACTGTCTCTCTTCCGGGTTAAAATGTCTCCAAACATCGCGATAATCCTAGTGAAGTCGAAAGGTCAGCTAATCAAACTATGCATGGCACCATCTTGGAACCTGTCTGTCTTCCCGCCCTCCTCCCCCCGTTCTCTTTCTATCTCCGCTCGTGCATAACACAGGTTTATTAGTCCCCCCCCCTAGACAAAATCATCAGCGTCTCCATTATCCTCCAGAGCTCATTCGTAAAGACGCCTGTTTTTTAGAAAATCTATGTCCTTGCGTATTGGAGCCGAATAACGTTAATCAGAACTGATATTATTACCCGCAGGAGTCTCCAATTGGAACCCGAATGAAAACGCCCCTCCTCATTCAGTATCTGCTAGTGATATTACAGGGGTGTTGTTTTGATGGAATAACAATACAGCTCCTGCCTTCGCCCCCCCCCCCCTTTGAACTTCTGGAGACCCCCTCCCCTTTCACTGTTCTCCTAACCACATATTTTTTAAGTGCAGAAAAATCTTCTCAGTCAGTGTGAGATTCTGAAGTAATACTATATCAGGTTTCTAATTTTTTAAGGTGCCTGGGTCATCATCGTTTCTTTTATGGGGTGAACATAACCCCTTAATATTCCATGTTAGTACTCTCAAGTTTGGATACAGATCAGGCAAAACAGTTTAAAGCAATCACAACATGACTCTCTCTTTGTAGCAGTGCACAAACCCCCCTCTCCCACCCCCCCAACAACTCCTATAACGAAGATAAACTTAAACAAACTCCACTTTCAGACTTCTCCAATTTTCCATTCTTTCCTCCCTGACTTCTCTTTTTTATTGCATGTTGCACAAAAGCAAAAAACAATTCCTCCTTTTGATTGTTACCTTAAATCTCCCACTCCTACTTCCCTCGCCCCCTCCCCTTAACACATAGAAATACATAATATCTCGGACAGGATATGTACATAGACCTCGTCGCCAACTGGCCTGTAAAAAAAACCAAAAAAACCCCCAAAAAACTAAAAGTACTTGCATTATAATGCTGCAGAAAACTTAGGTATGTCAACGTTATCTGTTAATATTCCCGAATGACTTCTCCCGAACCTCTCTCTGGGACTCTACATCCCTAACAAAAATACACCTCTACAGTTCCCTGCTCTGTCATTCTTTTGCAATATGTTCCAAAAAACAACCAACAGCAAAAAAGAGCAGAAAAAAAAATGTTCTGTGGAGACTACAGAACATTTTTACTATTAAAGTATATTGGACCTGTTTTCAGGTTTTTTTTAAGTGGGTTTATAAAAATAAAAACGCTTAAAAAACGACTGATAATGTGTGCAGCAGAGAAATAGCCTCAGAGTTACACTGCCTATTATCTCACCTAAAAGTCCTAGTATCCCCAAAAGATACGGTTTTCTATTTTATAACTGTGGTCATCAAATATGTAAGGCATGTAAAGAAGACAATCACAACAATAGCGTTTTTATCATTAGAGAATACATTAATTGTAATACTAAACATATTATTTATCTTATTGCTTGTAAAACTTGTTGCACTCAGTACATGTGTTTTGTCACTATGTAAATGCCCCTAACCAACTTCCTAACAAGCTGTCCAGGAATTTTTTGCTCCTACATTTTTTTTCTCCCTCATTCCCATAGAGCCATCAACTTTTTTATTTTTTCTCACCTACATTCGATCAAATGAGGTCTATTTATTTTTGTGGATCCTTTTAATGGTGCCGTACCATTGACCATACTATATAATGTACTGGGAAACTAATGATGATATTTGTATTCTGTAGGTTGGTGCGATTCCAGAGATATCAAATATGTAGGTATGTATTTCCTTTATACTTTGCACTGTAAATATAAAGTTATTATTCTTATTCTTTATTCTTTTTCATAGTGTTGATAGAGGGCATGTACCGCACTGCACCGGATTGCGGCGGTTTTTTCAGACGAGTTTCCGTTTTGCAGACCCGTCTGAAAAACGGCCGCAAATGAGCACAATGGGCTTCTATGGAACAGTGCAGCAGTACCCATTGCACAGGTTTTCCGCCTGGTGGTTTTTCCACAGGCGGGCCGCCCGAAAAACATTCAACATGCACATTCTTCCGTATGGTTTTCGGACAGAATATTGTGCATGGGAAGGGGGATGGGCCTTTCCTTCCTCCCGCACATCGCTGGAGAAAGCTGCCCCTTGCCCTTTAGGTGATCCGTTGTGCACAGCACACAAACCGGACAAATACCGGTCTAGTAATTGACAACTAGTAAGCAATAGGGTCATAGGCCTTACATCATGTAGATGGCCAATTTTGTGTGCATTAGTTACCCATGCAATGATTTTATGTGTCACCCCTCCCCCACAAACAACCACCTAAAACTTTACTAAATCCACCCTTGTAAAATGTAACTTAACATAAATAACTCTATACTATACTACACACAAATATAGTATGGCTATACTGCAAGTATTCTGAATACTGCATATATACAGTGGAGAAAAAAGTATATAGGTCAGCCACCAATTGGTGCAAGTTCTCACCTGTAAGTGACATCCATAGGTAGACCTCAACTATGGAGAGACAAAATTAGAAAACAAATCCCGAAATATCGCCAATTATATCTGATTTGAAAATAAATTTATATCAAAATTATGTGAAAATAAGTGATTTGGTCAATAACAAAAATTATTGATCTCAATACTTTGGTTTATATCCTTTGTTGCCAATGGACAGTAGGTCATAACATTTTTCTTTCTGAAATCTTTCACAAGGTTTTGGCAAAACACTGTTCTGGTATGTTCTGGCCCATTATCATTCATTTGCAGAACTCCTCTAGAGCAATGATGTTTTGGGGCTGTTGCTGGGCAACACAGACTTACAACTCCCTCCAAAGAGTTTTATCTAAGGGGATGAAATCTGAGACTGGCTAGGGCCACTCCAGGTACCTTGAAATGCATCTTACGCAGCCACTTGTCCCCCCATTGGACACCTGCGCTCTTTCGCCCATTTCCAGTCCCAGCGGAGGGCTGTGAAGTCTGGAACCATGGCAACCCGAGCAGGACTAGGGACAGAATGATTAACTTGGCAGGAACGAAGAAGGAGATGTCTCTTCTTGGGTGGGAACTTCCAATTTGTAGAGACAACAGGCTGGGTGTGAAACTGACTGGCCATCCTTCAGGATACTCCCCCTTAACGGATGAGAAAACGTAGTGGTTTTTCCAGACAGGAAACATGGCGGCAGAACTCTCTTTCTCCAGCAGTGATGGATGGATGAAGATCTTGGAAGAGCTCGGAGTCCCAGAAGAGCCAGGAAATACCTATCGGAAGCAATTAACCATAGATTGAAAAACGTAGGTGACTGTGAGTGGTCAACGACGTGAAGCTAGGCACATGAGAATACACCTGTTATCCAGGGTACCTTCTAACCCACAACGATCATGGTACTGCTGAGTTGCCCGGGCGCAGCTGATGCATACTGGCATTTTTTCAGCTAATGACGGGTAGCCACCGCAGGTGCACAGGCATCAGGCTTTAAGCTGCGTCGTTATGGGCTGCAGTTCCTTCTGTGGAGATAGATGAGTGCGGTTGACCTCCACTAAGCTCATCTGTGGAAAACACAGTGTCTAAAGTGCGAGGTGGGTTTGAGGTTTCAGGTCACAAGAAGCGCGGAGGCATGCGGGCCGGGTGGAGCACTGACTACGCTGGCGTAGCTCAAGCTCTACTCTCAGGCTATAACAAGATGTCGAATTCCTGGTATCAAGTGCGATGATGGTCGTGCTAGGGTGTGGTAAGGTAAGTCACGACCAAGGGTCCAAGCATTCGTCCTTTGATGAAGTGTCCCATCGGAGGCCACTCCGGACGAGGCCACCCCCAGAAGGTCAGCAAGCAGAGAGCCGTCATTTGTAATCATAGGCTATAGCTCAGTAAGGTCAGGGTTACGGAACTGAATAAAATGATGGGCATATGTCTCACACGGTGGAGTCCTGCCTGGACGGTAAGGCTCGGAGCTAGAGATGAAGGCAGCATAGGATGTTTATTGCGCCCAAGGTTAGCTCGAAGGTTCCTTTTCCTGGAATGCGCTACATAGTGAACGCCTTGAGTCACGCTGTCAGCAGAGAGATCACTTCTCTCCCACAGTAGGCGGATACTCATCATGGGCCAAGGCTAATCCACCTGAGAGTCAGGCTGATGATGAAGGACTACTCTTGGCACGGTCCAGGGTGAGAGGAACTGATGGGACTCCAGGCCATCTAAAGTGGATTGTTCGACCACATGGTTGAGAAGCCCAGGACTGACACGTAAGGGGGCTCCTAGAATACGGGCAGGCAGAGGCAGGTGCAGCTTGAGGACAATGGACAATGGCAGATGAAAGCGGAAACCAACAGCAAGGTGGCTGAGAGCTTAGTTGGTTAGTATGCCATTTCTGACAACAACTTGGTCCAGACGGTGGTGGTTGGTCTGCAGTTTTTTGAAACAGTAATGCTCCAGGTGGACTCCATTGACAGGATCAGCCACAGCAACACGACTTGGTCAATACAGAGTCACGATTCCGGCGGGATTCCTATATTGAGTGCAGGTTCTTGCAACTGTAACGGATTGCGCTGACAAACATAAGCCATAGAAGCGCCAGGACCGTTGATATCCGGGTTATGGATACCTTACTAGGGCCCCTACCGACAGGAACACAGTATCGGCAGCGATGCTAGTGGCGGTTGGTAGCTGAAGTTAGCAGGTCTGGGTTACTGGAGGCTGATAAACGATGCAGCAATGAAACAAAAAGAACAGATTTCAAGTACAGGTGTTCCCAGAAAATATTGTTAGCAAGCAGGTACAGGTATACAGTGGCAGAATGTACACACAGGTAAGGTCAAGTCGTCTAGTGCAGTAGACACAACGAACTGACAACAAGTAAAGTAGAAGGTTTGCCTTAAGTAGGCCTCAGGGTTCAGTAGTTACAGGCAGGAACAGGAAAGACTGTCCTCAATAAATGCGGTGCAGTGACGAACCCTACACGCGATTGTAGCCCCTAGAGGGAGCAGTGTTGCAGCACAGAGGACGCCAGGGAGTCTGGAGGCAGCAGAGATGGTGTAGGCTTTCAGCTAGTGTGAAGTGAGCCAGGAACAGGATGCGTGCAGATAGAACCAGGGACACCAAGGATGTTCTGCAGCAGCGGCCGGACTGAGAGACAAGACCAGGAGCAGACAGCCGACACAGTGACACCTATGATATCAAATACAGGCCTTCCTTCATTCAGTCATTCTTGTTTTAAGTTAGGTAAGAACTTGCATAAAAGCAATTGGTGGCTTGACTAAATACTTTTTTTTCCCCACTGTAATATAGTGACTGCTAGATGATATACAGTGGGGAAATTATAAGTATTTTGAGAATACATGATCGATTTTGTGTTACAATGGCATAGTAGTGTTACTAAAAGTGAATCTTGTGGAGACTAGGCGATCACCGCAGCTTTATTAGGTCATAGATCAGGTCCACCCTGTGTAGTTCTAGGCAAATTCTTTGCACAGTTCTCGATGAATCTATCCTTATCCGCTCATCGAGTGAAAATTTGCATCTTGTGATTCATCTTTTGTGAGTCTTAATTTTTCTTCTCTTGCCCTTTTCTAATAAGTTCACAACAGTTGTTGCCCTTATCTTCACACATAAGTATGGCATGACCTATTGTCCTTGTAGTCCATACCCACCTTGTGCAGGTCTACAATGTTTGTCTGATTTTTGTACGTACCTGGTGTCTGAGACAGCTCTTTGTCTTAACCATGGGTGGGAGAGGTTGAGGTAGTTGATATGAGTGTGTGGACAGGTGTCTTTTTACACAGTAAGCAAATTCAACACAGGTGAAATTAAGTAGGAGGGCTACTAAAGAAAAGACTAACAGTCTGTAGAGATGCCAGAATTGTTGCTCTTGGTTGGCTGAACAAATACTTTCATATTATTATTTTCATGCATCTAAAATTGCAAATTAATAATTAAAAAATCATACGAATAGTAATTATCTGGAGTGTTTTTTTTTTAGAATCTATCTCTTATCGACGTTGAAGTTAGTGCATACGATATAAAATTAACAGACCTCAGTCCATTCTTTAAATCGTTGCAAAATCATCAATGTGTATAGCAAATACCTATCTTCCCCACTGTACACATAAATACATTACTTACACATACACACACATTACACATACAGATTAAGCACAAATATACACATAAATTACACTTATACATATTGCACACATAGACACACATACATACACATTACACGTGAAATAATTACATATATTTATACACATTACACACACATATAGTAACACTCACTTACCTTTCCAGCAGATTGTTGCCACATCTCTGCAGTAGATAGAAAGTCGTGGTGAGCAGCTTACATGGTCAACCTGCAGGACTCTAGAACTCCTTCCCTCTCCCGTCTCTGTCCACGCCCTCGACACCCCGACAAGAGCAGCTTACGAGGAATCATTTACAACAGCTGGAAAGAAGCTTACACTAATGTTCAGTGTATACGTGAACATCCAGGCAGGAAGGTTAAGGAAGAAGGCAAAAAGCTATCTGAGGCTTATATCTTGTGTCCTGAGTTACCTTGGTAAAAGGGGGCACCAGCATGACACCATCTACATGAATATTGTCGCAGACCAAATATACCCCTTTATGGCAACAGTATTCTTTAAAGGGGTTTTGCCACGATGTAATGTTGACGAGGGATCCTCCAAAATGGGTATAAATCACTTTCTAATATATTGTGTTGATTAGCAAAAATGCAGGTCTGAGAGAGCTACAGGTTGCCTTACTACGCTGCCACTACAGTTACTTAAAAACCCTTGCATTAGATACTACCTGAACAAGATCTGCCTGAGCCCTAGGCTTGCACAGAGAACACTTCTTAATCTGATGAAAGGGAGCTGATGAAGCTTTCAAAGCACCGGTTATAATATGTTAGTCCTTTTGTAAAACAAATCCACTAGTTGTATGTGATTATCTGAGTAGATCCCTGCTTTAATCTGATGACAGAGAACATGAAGAAGCTTTCAGAGCTGCTGTGGAGAAAAGGTTTTTTGTCTTTTGTATACAGAATCTCACTAGTTTGTAGTTGTGATTATTTGAGTGAACATTTCACATGATCCCCATTATGGCATCTGCTTCTGTGCTCTGGGCTGTGTCCTCTTCTGCACCCTCAGCTCAGCGTGTGCCTTGTTTACAATTGCTTTCTAGCAGATAAAGGCTACTGTTCCTGGCAAAAACCCCTTTAAAGGCTTTGTTTACTCCTCCGTCACAGAGGTTAAAATGGACACAAAAGGATCTGTCTTACGACGGACACTGCCGACAGACCCTATTGATTACAATGGGCCTCTCAGGTTTTCATCGTGTTATTCACAAAAGTGAAGGTTATACCTGCCTCATCAAGTTTCCATTTTTATTTATTTTAGTGTTTTATATAGTACAATTCACTCATGAACCAAGATTTGTGCTAAATAGCGGTAATCCAAGATACAAATCCCCTATTAGATAATAGAAAGAATAAAATACCCCTTCTAAGAGCTTCCTAAAATAAATCACCAGCGAACAACAGTTGTAACGACAACTTTATTATGGACCACAGTAGGAACAGATAGGGTAGGTTACATCGGATTGTTAGTATGGATGGTCGCCAGCCAAAGGGAACAGGGGCGTGGTTCCCCTACTTTTCATATAGGCCAGGTTATTTTTTTTCACATATTAGGGTGTGATCAGGGAACGTTTTTTTTTATTTATTTACTATTAAAAGCTAAGTTTTATATTCTTTTGAAGCCCCAGTTTCCTGGTTGTTGCTGTGATATTTTCTTTTATATAGTACCATAATATTACACAGTGCTGTCATTTCTTCCAGTGGTTTCTGTTCCCATTAGGGCTTACATTCTGAATTCCAAATGAACCTATTAGCATTTGGAGCACATGGAGTGTGGGAAAATCATCAGGAGCTTAAGATTAAACACATACAAACATGGGGAGAACATACAAACTCTTTAAAATTGTTGTCTTTGCTTTTGAACACAGGACCTCAGTGCTGTCCCTTTATTTATAAAGTGTAAGAAACTCACTATATTGGTGTTGCTCCAGCCACATAGAAAGACCCATTGCTTACCAACGGCCGGAAAAGTATTATAAGATGTGATAGAGGCAGGGACGGGACAAACTAGTAGTGATAGGTAGGTGACCGCAGCTGCAGAGCGCTTTTCCTCGGTTCCTCAACTCAGCAGGTAGGTGCACATAGTGGCATGGAGTGAGCTGAATTTAACATTGGGAGGGGAAGGGTGGGGCACCACAGACTATTAGCATGGGGCACATGAATACATTGTCCCATACTATGTTTTCCCCCCCCCCCACCAGAGGTGTCAACATAAAAGGGGTGCACCTTAGGCTCTGTGTGTTAGAGGCTGCAGCTCCTACTGCCTGCTCTTACATGTTACGCAGAGCGTGAGGCTCCTGTGTGTTATGGTTCTGAGGCATTGCCGTGTGCGTTATACCCGGGCTTTAGGAAGTTGTGGTCTTTGTATTTAGGTGTCAGAATCTGCTGAGGTCGCTTTGTGTGTTAAGTGAGGCCAGGAGGCGCCTTGGCTCTTGTTGTCCAGTTGGCTGTAACATGAAAGCCGCTTCTATGCCTCCTAAATGCAAAACGTTTAAAAAGGTCCTCCACACCCCAGACTAGCCATTTGCCACTTAAAATGCTGGTGTCTCCTTTTTTGGCAAAAGGGTTCTGGGCCCCCTCAGGCTGCAGGACCTGTTAGCTACTGTTATCTCTGCACCCCCTATAGTTACACCACTACTAGTGTCTTAGCGAGCCAGAGGCTCCTGGGTTCTTGTATGTTAGCAGGCCTGTGGCTCCACAAGTATCCAACATCTTTGGCTGTGAAACAACCCCATATCATCAGGCTTTCTCCACCAAACTTGACAGTTTCTTTCATTTCTTGATCCGTTAGCCCCCTTTTCCAGTGATGCTTCCAAACCCATTTGTACCCATCAGAGCCCAGTCTATTGACTTTCATCTCATCACTCCATCTTTCATTTTTCATACTTTTTTTGTAAACTTGAGCCAACACTTCTTATGATGAGAGTGAAGTCGAAGCTTCTTCACCCTTTTTCGAGCCATTATTCCAGAGCTGTGTAGTGCATGTTGCATGGACGTCTGTGATCTCACTCTTACAAAACATACGAGCGACCTCCACTTCCATGTCTGTCTCGTTAGAACTGATAGACCTTGTGATGTGCGACTTGTTGACTCTGATATTTTGCCTGGACGTCACCTCTTGGCTTTTGAATGAATGGACGGACTTCATTTCATATTCTCACGTGATGCAGTTTGTCAATTTTCTTGGCCGAGAGATGCTATCAATGAGCTGGATGATGCTGTTTCTCTTTTCTTGGGAAATCTTCCTCCTGGCTGCTCGACCAGTAACCTTTCGCTTGGGAATCAGCCTACTAACACACTGAGCTATTAGGTAATGTGAGAACAGGTTGTAATTTGTAATATACAAGAAGAAAAAGATTGTCCCACCACCAGGAGCAAAACAGTAACAATGCAGTTACATGACAAGAATCTGCAGAAACTAAGCATATGCTAAATAGTTGCAGGTCAAAGTTATGTACAAGATAGTCAAAATGATGGTCTATAAAATAATGGGAGTCTCACTTTAAAAACTGTAATGGATGGTGAGATACAGAGGCTGAAAGTCAAAAGTTCAAAACATTGTTACCCTTTCACATGTCGGTGTCAAATATATTTATTGGATACAACTTTAGAACATAAAAATATTTTTTAAAAATTGTAAATATGCAAAACGCTGCACTAAGTGGGAAATACAGTTTTGAATAAAAATGTCCTTAATAACATTTGTGGAGTGTATGAATTTGTTCTGAGAAATAGTATCGCCTCCATCAGATCCTCCTTCATAGATGACCTCACATCTGATCTCATTGTTTCCAGGCTAGAGAATGGCCTCTCTACACTAACCACAGGGGCAACATCTCTAACAATTTCAGGATATAAAGAAATTGCCTCATGCAGTCAGTTTTGATGAACGAATGAACTCTTCTTCTTCTTTGAAAGCAAGTAAAAAAGTTTGCTGAAATCTGGTCAATCTGTTTGCTATGGGAGTGGAATCTTTCCCCCTATGGTAATGCTTTGCCTGCTTCATATCATCCAAATACTTTTCAATATTAAACTCCTCCTCTCATGAGGCTGAAGATATGGGAGCAGTAGCACTGGCAAGACCCAATTCCTCTTGCTCTTGGAACTGCATTGAACTAACTGGACCAATTTATTATATATTTTGGGAGTCGGACCATTTTACAACAACTCCGACTCCACCAAATGGGCACCGACTCCGATTTCACAGCCTTGCATGAACTCCCACCCTTATTTTTGAGAGTTTGCATGCTTTTGTGTTATGCCCCACTGTCGTGGGAAAAAACTGACAAGTCGTTGTAGCGGCCTGGACCCTGGCGGCCAACTGGGAATCTCCCCGGATTATAGTGCGCTATGGGTTCGTAGGGCTGAAATATAGGCATTAGACCAGAGGTAATTGTAAGGCATTCACTTGTTGTTTTGACCAATCACTAGAGATGTACTTTGAATGACTCAGTATGGAACAATTGGTGGTATTTGCGTTGGATTTCTTGTTAAAGTCCTCGTGCACTCCCTAACAGTCCTTGCTATTGAGCCCTGAGAAGAAGGCTTTTGTTCCTACCAGCATTGTACACGCTGCATACCACCTGATGATGGATTATGTCACACACCCAAAGACACCAAGGCCTACATTTATTAAGAAAAAAATTGCTGTGAAAATACAAATTTATTACATAGCGCATGTTTCGTAATCCATTTTTTTGCACTGTTTAATTAAGATTTGTACCATTTTTTCTTACTAAATCAGGCTAAAACTTGGAGACCATGCCCACTTTCTAAAGATTTTGCACTTATATTGGCAATTTTCAAAATTGGTGACTCATTTCTTTTCAGATTTGCTGTGTGTCATGTTCTGGTACTTTTTAAGGAACATTTTATGACATTAACATATGTAAACTGATTGAATATCGAAGGCCAAAATGTCTAATGTGGTGCCTTTGTTACCCACTTTTGTTCCACCTTTGTTACCAATTTAAAAAGCACATCACACAAGAAATGGGAAAAATATTAACTATAAATCACAGAAGAATGGAGGCTTACTTACTAATCCTCAGGCAGGTCAGAAACCAATGGGATTCAGAGCAGCTTCAATGCTATATGGGAGAGGGTGCAAAGTACTAACAGGCATAATACACACACCTTGTATGCGTGAAGGGAGTGGTTACCTCAATATCATACTTGCACATAAATAAAAAAATTATATAGGATTTCAATCATACATTTATGTATATTGCATAGTGCTGGCATTGCAGCATATTGGTGACATCCCTACTATTCAATTGGGTGGGCAGCACCCTCTAAGTGCTCAACACCAATATTAACATCCCATACTGGCAAATACAAAGGCTTTAAGCGGTGTTCTCAGCATGCTGTTTCACAAAGCCCCAGCCAGCTTCAGACTCACACTTCCTAGTCAGAACATCTATGTGTTTGGTAATAGTCTTTATTTACCTGCCTACATGTTTAAAGATAATCCATAAAATTGGATTACCCTTTTATCATCAATACCCAAAAGAATACAGAAAACCCTCACAATGCACTGAAGGGCAGACTGCACTAATGCTCCATCCCACATTCAGGGCAATTGTGTTTCCTTTACATTTTCTGCTCGTACAGCAAAAAATGCATCACTATTGATGTCAGCACAGTGCAAGCTCGGACTGGTTTCAGCGAATCTCCGATGAGCCCTGAGCTCAGTGGCAAAAATACCGCCACCGGTGCCACATGGGGGTCTGGCCACCGGATCCTGTCTCAGAATGCCTGTCCCGAGTGTTCAGGGTCCGGGAATCAATGACATATGCCCACAATTCCCTGGACTGTGCTGTCTCAACGCAGAGCTATACAGCCTGTTAGGCCTAAAGGTATGTGCACACGGCATATTGAATAAGTGTTTACAATACGTAAAACGTATTGCATAAATCGTATCTAAATACGTACCACAAAGTGTAGCATGTATTTTAATGTGTTTTCTGGACTGCAAAAATTTATCTCTATAGTTTCTTTAGCTTTTAAATGCTTATAATGGATCAATAAGTGACATGTCAAATCTTTGGATGGAACCGTAAAACATACAGTAACATATGTAAAATATGTGTCGCCTGAACGCCGATACGTATTTTACATTGAAATCAATAAAAACTTAATGGAACATTGTTAAATACGTATTTGGGTACGTATTTTTTTACATAATACATACCCAAATACGTGTTTCAAAACCACTATGTGAACATACCCTAAGCCCTTAAAAGGGTTTTGCCAAGACTTGAGTTCCTTACCTATTGTCTGCTCAGAAGAGAAGATAAACATAGGAAGCAGCGTCACGGAGGAGAGAAGGGGGGCTGAGCACAGAGCCAGTAAGCAGGGATCGGGTACAATGTTTACTCAAATAATGAGTCTACAAGATTTCGCACATATTGCACCAGTTCTCTGGAACATGTTACCCCATGTGATCAGGGACACTCACAACCCTCACAGTTTTAAGTGCACTCTGAAAACTCATCTTCTTAGACAAGCCTACCAAGATCCCTAATTGTTAACCCCCCAAATTCTGTCACACATTCATCACTTTCTGAACTTTGGCACCCACAGGCACTTATCTGCATATAGATGTATGGTTGGGATGGCAGGTTCATCCACTTTATGTATACTACCCCATATTTATGTAACATGGCTGGTCCATTGTAAACCAAGCACTTGTCAGCCTTTGTTTCACCCATACACCCTAATAGATTGTAAGCTCTTGCGAGCAGGGCCCTCACACCTCGTGTCTCATTTGTCAGTAGCTTTTTTATAATGTAATGTCTGGTTTGTACCCTTTATATTGTAAAGTGCTGCGGAATATGTTGGCGCTATATAAATAAAGAATATTATTATTATTATTAATCACATTACAACCAGTGGATTTTCTATACAAAAGAAAAAGGTTTTTCTCCACAGTCTCTTGCAAGCTGTTTCATGTTCCCTGTCATCAGATAAGTAGTGCAAACACGCAAGCGCGGCCAGATCAGCTGTCAATGTCCTGGTCGTGTCTAATGTAAACTGTCAGGAAATTAAGGGGGACTGAGCAAGGCTGTAGCTCTCAGAGGCTTCACTTTTTTTAATGACATATATTTAGAAATGTGATTAAATACCCATTTTGGAGGAACCCACGTCAACATTACATCGGGGCAACACCCCTTTAAGCCTGCCAGGCGTCGGCCTCTCATGCTGATATAGGTAGCGCAATGCCATTATTATTGCGCCGCCTACGCCGGGCTTCACTTGAAGCCAGCCTGGTTCTTGTTGCTTCGGGGGGGGGGGGGGGGGGGGTGGGAGAGAGGCAAGTTTTTTTTCTTTTCTATGAGTAATGGGGCCCTACTTACCGCTTACCTGCGGCTCACCACCTACCTATATGTGCCCACCATCATCTATCTACAGCTTGCCTAACTGGGGCCAACCATCACCTATCTACATGGGGCCCAGTATCACCTACCTACAGCCTGCCTAACTGGGCCCCACCCACCGTCTACCTACATGAGGCCAACCATTATCTACCTTCATGGGGCCAACCATCACCTATCTACATAGGACCCACCATCTTCTACCTAACTGGGGCCCACCATCATCTACCTACCTGTTGGATCAGTACTGTAGTCACTATCCTGTGATGCAACCTAAGCTGAAGTGCTATTTTTCCACAAATTACAGACACCATGACAGAAACCTGACAGAACCCATTATACTCAGTGGTGTCTGTCAGACGCTGTTGGTGTCCTTCCTCTGACGGATCTGCTGCCTCTGCTCTGAACGTAACCTCTAATGTAGATTTGAACTTGGCCTTAAAGGGGTTTCCTCACCACACTGCTTCACTGAGTTTCATTAGTTTTGCACTTACTCTGACTCCTCAGGCTGTGGGTGGTTCTACAGCAATGATTAGCATGACAGTGCAGGATTGTTATCTCTAATAAGATTACAGCTAGAGCCATGATTTTCAGTTCTCACAGCACATGTACCTTTTGTTTAGTGAAGCTAATCTTGTTAGATATAATTACTTTGCTTTGATCTCAATTTGTCAGTGGGGTGACATCACTCCACGCTCTCAGCTAATCGGATAACAGACGTCTATCTGGCATGCAGTTTACCATAGAAACCTGTATCTACTTCACAGCACATAAAAAATGCTCTTATCATGAATAAAGTAAAATCTATTGACCAATGTATTTAGAAAAAGTCTTCATTCAACTGTCCCTTTATGTTCAAAGTTTATCTTTGTAGTGAGAAAACCCCTTTAACCTGTGACAAACAAACCATCGCACAGGTCCATCCATGGAAAATTTAAAAAAGCATGGATGTTGGAACACAAGGATGCAAAGCTATTTTTTTAATAAAATAAATTTGTCATTGCCATAATTGCATCAGAATGAAGTTAACCTGTCATTCACGCTGTACAGTTAAAGAGGTTGTCTCACTGCATTGCTTCATCTTACTTCAGTCCTGTTTTCTTGGTTTCACTTTGAATTCAGGGGTGTGTTTACTGGCTTCCACTAGGCTGCAGTAAAAGCCAGATCTGTAGCTATAGCAACCAGTGCTGGCAGCCTATCAGGAGAGATCAAACAGGTCTGTAGCTATAGCGACCCAAGGAGCTGATGCAGCTCATACAAGAGTGGATATCTTGGAATAGGTAGGACACAGTTAATGGACATATATTGCAAAGTGACTTGTTTTTGCAAGATCTTTAATATAAAAAACAATCCTTGTAGTGAGACAACCCCTTTAAGTAAGGCAGAATGCTTTTTTCCATTACACTTTTTGCGCAAAAAACAAGCTCTCATGTTGGTTGAAAGGTAAAACATTTACGACTATGAAAAAAACTAAAACACTGTCTCCAAGAAAGGCTGGACCAGGAAGAGGTTACAATTCAGAGAACCAACTAAACTTCCCAGCCTTTGTTGCCATCCCTTATAAGCGATCCCGCTTCTACCTGTCAGGGCTGTGTGAACAGCGCCTTACTGCTCGCACCTCCACAACCTCCTCCACCTACAGCACTTTTGTACCTGCCATACTATGCATAAACTGCCCTATGGTAAAGCCTCCCTGTAAGAGGTGGTAGAACATAAGAAGAAACAGCTGAAGGTCAGAAATCCCTCTTCTCCTGCGCACAGCCAGGCCCCGCGCTAACAGCACAGCGCGCCTCCTCCAATCACTGGCCTCTGCTCTACAGCGCCAGCCAATCCCGTGCAGCGCAGCGGGGGGCGGCGTCCAGGCGTCCGGTGGGCGTGGCTCTCTCCCGCGCCTTAATTGGACGTTATATGGAACTTTGCTTGTGATTGGTTGTATGAAGTGTCAATTATTTGCCCCCTGACGTCACTGTGGACGTCTAATCCAGAATCGTAGAAGTGGAGGTCAGCTGGGAGGAAGAAGCATGGCAGCCCTGCTAAGGAGGTCTGGCAGTGCCCTGCACAGCTCTATCAGCAGGCATGCGCGCCTGCCAGTGGGTAAGCCTCAGCCCGGCAGCACTTTGTGTACAATTCCTTGCATTAGACAACATGGTTATGTGTGAGTGACCGTGCCAGTGTTCTGTATACCCCTCCTGCCCTGCTGCACCCTCTGCACCTGCAGTGAGGTATCCTGGAACTGCAGCACTTCTTCATTGTGTCACCTAAAGTCACTCCATTCATTGTTACCACCTAGTTATATAGTGTAGATGCCACAGGCTGCACATCCCTGGCACAAGCATGAAGAATGCAGCCTGAATTCTACCCCTTTGCCTACTGTACCTTGCTTTGATTTTATTCCACCATAGAAAACCAATCTAGTATCACGGAACCTGCAAAATCAGTGCCCACCATGAAAGGAGCGTTGTTCTAGGCTCTATCTCATGCTCCTATAGTTGTCATAAAGATACAGCAGCAATCTCCGTGTAGATGTAAATAGGACCTACCACCTAGTTATATAGGGTGGATGTCCCTGGCTACACATCTCTGGCCCAAGCAGGAAGAATGAACCCTAAATTCCACCCCTTTGCCCGCTGAACCTTGTTTTTATTTTATTCCTCCATAGAAAGCCAATCTAGTATCATAGAACCTGCAAAATCAGTGCCCACCATGAAAGTCCTGAAGTGCCCAATATAGTCAGGTATTTACTTACAAACCAGCAATCTGTGTAGACATAAGGCTATATTCACACGGCTTATTTTGGGGTGCATTTCGCCGCGTATTTAGAGGCGTACTGCGCTCTAATATGAGCGAAATGCGCCCCAGTCATTACGGTAATCCACAGTTCTCCTAGAGAACTATGGATTACGCCTTCTCTCCCTGCTCGTACAATACGACGCATGGTGAGATAAATGACATGTCATTTATTCACGGTGCTTACGCGCCGCAAGTAATGACAGTCTGTGGGGCCGGCGGGCTGCCCCCCACCGCGGGAGTACACACCGATCGGCTCGAGCTCCCGAACACTGGTGTAATTGCGGGGCGTACTGTACGCCCGGCAATTACTCCTTGTGAACATAGCCTAAATGGGACCTATAACCTAGCTATATAGTGTAGATAGCACTGGCTGCACATCCCTGGCACAAGCATGAAAAATGTACCCTGACTTCTACACGTTTGGCCGCTGTACCTTGGTTTTCTATGATGGAATAAAATCAAACCAATCTAGTGTCATACCCTGTTTCCCCGAAAATAAGACCTAGTGCATTTTTTGATGCAATTCAGAGTTTGGCTTCTTATGCTGATGATTGTGATGAAATCACTACAGTATATTAATACATGTTGATGTTTTTTTGAACAATAATTGACATTTATTGTTGAACAAAACATCCCCTAAAAAGAAGTCTTAGCTCGTCTTTAGGAGCAAAAATTAATATAAGACACTGTCTTATTTTCGGGGAAATTGCAAAATCAGTGCCCACCATGAACGTCATAGAGTGCCCACCATAGTCAGGTATTTACTTACAAACCAGCAATTTCTGTGTAGACGTAATTGAGACCTACAAGCTAGTTATATAGTGTAGATGTAAGTGACTGCACATCCCTGCCCGGCACAAGCATGAAGAATGCAGCCTGAATTCTACACCTTTGCCCATTGTACTACGGCTGTCTATGGTGGAATAAAATCAAACCAAAGTACAAGGGGCAAAGGGATAGAATTCAGGCTGCATTCTTCACGCTTGTGCCAGGGATGTGTAGACCAGGACATCCACACTATATAACAAGGTGGTAGGTCCCATTTATGTCTACACAGAGATGATGACCTCAGAGCATGCTTGTTTGTAAGTAAATATTACCCTGAAAACCCACAGATATGAAAAGCTGCTGTATCGTTATGATGACTATAGGGGGCGTGAGAGAGAGCTTAGAACAACAGTTTTTATGATACTAGATTGTTTTGATTTTATTGCACCATAGAAAGCCAACCTAGTAAATGAGGCCTTAGTTGAAAACCCCTCTTTGAATATCTTGCATTTTTCCACATCGCCAGGAATGGGGGTTGAGGAAGAACTATGCTGCGGCACCTAATCGCCCAAAGCGGCTGCGGCTACAATTACAGTTAGTGTCTACATCGAAGGGCTGTACGGGAATGTACTGCATGATGTGGGCGGCCAGAAGGATGCTGCCTCGCCCAAACTCACTCCACTGTGCCATGTGCTTGGCAGTAGTGGATATAGCTCCAGCTACACTACCCTGCCTGTTTGTCTCAGCTGCTTCTGGACCACCTGAGGTTTGCATTCAGCGCCCACAACAAAGCTTTGTACAGGGATGTGCAGTGTGACGTGGATGATGGGAGCAGTGCTCACCGACTTCTGGCATTCAACAGCCACATTAAAGCTCTGTACAGGAGCTTTCTCAGAGTGGTCCACAAAGTTGAAAGCATGCAGCTTTCCTATGATGTCAGTGCATGCTGTGGCAATATATTCCATTTTGGGGCCCAACCCACAGAATGTAGAACATTATTCACTCTAAATCAAGCTTTGCAATTAGTAGTCTACTAGTAAGCTTTGTCCGGGTGTCTGTCAAACTGCAAGACTTCTGTCTTACTGCCCTAAGAGGATGAATTCCCATGTAAGGAAGAATTCATGTGGCAGATTTATTGCAAAGTTTTTTGCCGTTCCACTAATGTGAATGGAGGCGGCAGAAATCTACAGTATCACACAAGTGAGTACACCCCCACATTTTTGTAAATATTATATTTTTTCATGGGACAACTTAAGATATGACTCTTTGATACAATATAAAATCGTCAGTGTCCAGCTTGTATAACAGTGTAAATGTGGTGTGTCCACACACAGCCATCAATGTCTAAACAACTGGAAACAAAAGAGAGTACACCCTTAAAGAGGTTTTGCCATGATGTAATGTTGACGTGGGATCCTCCAAAATGGGTATTTAATCACTTTTCTAAATACATGTGATTACAAAAGGTGAAGCCTCTGAGAGCTACAGCATTGCTCAGTCCCCCTTAGTTTCCTGACAGTTTACATTAGACGATAGCAAACGGGCGTCAGCATAAGTGTTTCTTTATTCAGAATCCAGAGTACTACAGCAACGTTTCGACCCACACACGGGTCTTTGTCAAGCATTGGAGTGTTTAGAAGGTGGATATTGAAGGACTTCTGTGCTGTCCAAAACCTTTTTTTGCATAGTTTACATTAGACATGACCAGGACACTGACAGGAGCTGATCTGGCCAGCACTCCTATTTGCACTTCTTATCTGATTACAGGGAACATGAAGGAGCTTGCAAGGGGCTGGGGAGAAAGGGCAGTGTATGAGGCTGTGTCTTTTGTATAGATAATCCACTGGTTGTAATGTTATTTTTTGAGTAAACTTTGGAGACTCTCGCTGTTTCCTTGCTCTCTGCTCACCCCCCTCCCTGCAGCCGTTCATGACTCAGCATGATTTGTTTATATTCTCTGCTGAGAAGATAAGAGGTAAGGAACTCACTTTGTGGCAAAACCCCTTTAAGTGAGAATGGACAAATTGTCCCAAATTTGCCATTTTCCATCCACAGTGTCATGTGACTTGTTAGTGTTACAAGGTCTCAGGTGGAAATGGGGAACAGGTGTGTTAAATTTAGTTTTTATCACTCTCAAGGCATGTTCACACGGCTTATAATTGGGGTCCGTATTTCGGTCCGTAATTAAACGCAGAAGTGCCCAATTACGGGCCGAAAACGGCCCATTCATTACGGTAATTCACAGTTCTCATAGAGAACTATGGATTACGTCTCCATCATCCCGCCCGGCAAATCCACGCGGGGAGAGATAAGTGACATGTCACATTCTAGCGGGTATACGCGCCGCTAGCAGTGATAGTCTATGGGCCGGCGAAGTGCCGGCCCCCTGCTTACTCCCCCGCCCCCGTCCACAATTAATTGCGGGGCGTAATTACGTCCCGCAATTAAGCCGTGTGAACATAGTCTCATACTGGTCACTGGGAGTTTAGCATGGCATCTGATAGCAAATAACTCTCTGGGGTTCAGAAAAAAAGAATTTCTGCATTACATAAAGATGGCTTAGGCTATAAGAAGATTGCCAACGCCTTGAAACTGAGCTTCATACCATACATACGGTTTAACAAAATCAGTTTCACAGTATTCCAACATAAGGACCCCAAACACACCTCCACTGCAGTGCTAAAGAAAATGAGGGTAAAGGTGCTGCACTGGCCAAGCATGTCTCCAGACCTAAACCCTATTGAGCATCTATTGGGTATCCTCAAACAGAAGGTGGTGGAGTGCAAGGTCTCTAACATGATGTTGTCAGTGGAAGGGGATTCCAGTGGCAACCTATGAAGATCCAGTGACCCCCATGCACAAGAGAGTTAAGGTAGTGCTGGAAATTATTGGTGGCCACACAAAATATTGACACTTTGGACACAATTTGTCCATTTTCACTTAGGGTGTACTTACTTTTGTTGCCAGTGGTTAAGACATTGATGGCTGTGTGTTGAACTATTTTGAGAGCACACCAAATTTACACTGTTATACAAGCTGTACACTGACTGCTTAACATTGTATCAACGTGTCATATCTTCAGTGTTGTCCCATGAAAAGATATAGCATAATGGTTACAAAAATGTAAAGGGTGTGCTCACTTTTGTGAGAGACTGTATATGCTTGGTGCCAGAACTTCTGCAACAATCTGTGAGTGAATATTCCTTAAAGGGGATTTGCCAGGACGCAAGTTTCTTACCTCTCTCCTTAGCACAGGGAGAATGTCAACAAATCACGCTGAGTCATGAAGCTGCAGGGCTGAGAGGGAGGGGGTGAGCAAGGAGTGAGGAATAAGGGAGGGTCTCAAAACTTAAGTGAAATAATAAACAGTACAACAGTGGATTCTCAATACAGCAAGACACAGCCTCATAGACTGCACTTTCTTCCCTGTCCCTTAAAAGCTCATTCATTTTCCCTGTCATCAGATAAGTAGTGTTTCAGGCAAGCGCGGCCTGTCAGCTGCTCGGTCATGTCTAGTGGAAGCTTTGAGGTAACTAAGGGGGATTGAGAAATGCTGTAGCTCTCAGAGTCTTCACTTTTTGTAATCACATATTTAGAAAAGTGATTAAATACCCATTTTGGAGGTTCCCACGTCAACATTACATGGAAGCAAAACCCCTTTAAGGCCCCGTTCACACTGTGAAATTTCACATTAATTTCGGTGCTGAATTCATGTGTTATCAATGCCTCATTAAGTCACATTACAATGGGTTCACACAGGATATTTTTCCTCCAGGAGATCTGAGATTTCGGCTGCATATTTCACTTTTTCAGGTGGTCCTAGTCCTTGCTCCGGTTGTTTATCCTGCACAGAAAACGCGTAAATAATTGATAGTTGCTTATGTTTTTTTTTTTTTTTTTTTGTGCAACACAGATTTGGAATCTGAAATTGAAAGTATTCCAATTGAAAATAATGGGACAGTGTAGGTGCAATTTTTTGAATGTGTATTTTGCTTCATATTTGGTATATGCACCAAAATGCACATTAAAAATACTCCCTGTAAACCCACATCAGGATGTATCCCTTCCTGCTTAGGTGGTGGGCAGTTCTCCAGCAGTGACTGGCATCACAGATCTGATATCTCTAGTGGAGGCTGTGAGGTGAACATTGGTGATGGAGAGGTTTTTAAAGCAGGTCACAAGGCTACAGAGATCTAAAGGGTGAAACATCAGCAAGAAAGATAAACAAGTTCCAGTGCTACTGATAAGACACAGCAGGGAGTGATGTCATCATCCTGGTCAGGGATCTAAAGGTGGTGGCAACCTAGGAAAGCTGTATACAAGGAGATAAGAACTGCTCTAAGGGTATGGTTCACATGGCGTATTGTGGCACGTACTGCACTTGCCGCAGTACGGTGGGCGTTTTAGAAGTACGCGCTGGCCAGTTACATGTCCATTCTCATATGACTAAGATCCTTCCTGCTTGAAATGCGTCGGTGTTATGCAATTATTCCACTATTTTAATTCCGTGATGGATTAAATAAAGAAGTTTGGATTTTATTATAAGGAGCTGGATTTCCATTATTGTTTAGTATTACTGAATCTGTCAGCTGGGTGTTACCATTCTTTTTTTCAAAGGGGTGTGTCCCTGCAAGCACTGATTTTGCAGGACACACCACCAGTTGGTAACACCCAGCTGCCAGATTGGTGATAGATTTCTAAAAAGAACAAATGAAGAACCACACTAAATTGAGATCTAAAGGAAGATGTTCCAGAATCGTTATTTCACAGGGAACACAAGTATTTAGTTAAATGGACATACGGAATGGCCACTGGTCTTTTGGTTACATACAGAGGGAATCTAAGGCCTCGTTCACGTGGCTTATTTGGGCACGGATTGGAGCCGCACTGTGCGCCATATTTGAGCTGCAGTACGGCTCCAATCCGTCCCAGTCATTACGGTAATCCATAGTTCTCATATGACTGACGCCGCTACTCCTTATTCGTGTGATTCTGCAGTGGTCATATGAGGAAATATCCAGCAAGAGACTGCTGCGCAGCAATGTCCTCATCACTAGGATAGGCCGCAGAGCTAAACCAAGCCGGTTCACAGGGTCATTTTTTATTTTTTATTTTTTTTTCAGTCATCCCATACGTATTAGTGAGCAGCTTAAACCTTTGGAACTCTCCTTTTAATCTTTAAGCTTCCACATACTTATGGAAAGATTTGGACATTTTATTTGTTAGGATCTGTTTTCAAATTTGATGAAAGAGGTACAAGATAGTAACATCTGAAAGTCATCCTTTTCATTTTTTTTGTGTTTAGATATGGCGGTGGTATACTATATGTGCTTATTGTACTAGACACTGCCTTTATGGTATTGAATGGGAACTTTGGTGTTTTTTATCTGGGCACTATGGGCGGCATGTATAAAATTTGCCGTTTAAACGCCAAATCTTATGCGCATAATATTAGTATAGAATGCGCCTGATTTATGACCCTGCTCTACAGCAGGTCATAAATCGGGCACATTCTAGTGCTAGTACAACATTTCTGGCGCAGGTAAACCGCTTTGAAAGTGGTTTACCTGTTCCAGCAGTAATGTGCCTAGAAATGCCGTACTGAAGCTATAAATCTATAGCTTTGAACGGTTTTAGCGTGCCCCGCCTCCAGCGCCGCCCCCCACCAGATCAGGCGCATTTCAAAGTGCTGCGGGCGCTCTGTAATGCGCCTGATAATAGCGTGCGGGAGATTTAAAAATGTAGTGAAAAGGACTGCGTAGCATAGCGGGCTGCAAAGATGCCAGATATCTGGCGCAGCCCGTTCACACATGCCGCCCTTTGTTGAGGATATCAGCAGTCCGCAATCTGTTCTTTAGCTGGAAGAGCAGTTGCAGGGAGTAGGATTTCCCTGCTGCTTCCTTTTCTTGTTGCCCTTTTCTTTCTCTATTATTAGAGTCCTCCCAGTCGTAAAGAGTCATGCCGATCTCATATTCTCTGATATGTTGGAGTATGTTCCTCCAAAGGGGAGCTGTAAATGTGACCCTAGTATCAACTGCTGGGAAAGGAAACCTCAATTTCTAGATGTCATGTTCCTTCTTGTTGCTTTTGCTTGGAACACGTTACATTTCCTTACCTTTCTTTACGGTTAATATTTGATGTATGCTTGGTCTTGAGTGGAGCTAATTACTTTGTTTTTGCACGTTCCTCTCTCACCTTTGTACACAAGCGCTGCGGACTCCGTGGAGCCCTGAAGACATTTGCGTCTTACAGTTCTACATTCTTTTCTCGGTCCTTCTGCAAGAGCTCTTTTTTGATGAGTGAAATGTGATTTATTACAACAGTTGCTCTAGATTTGATTCTGTGGAAATACAGCCCTCCTAAAAAGCTGCAGGGTTCCTTACTTTTGACCATATTCATTATTTCTACTCTTGATGTGCGCATTGTTGGGCTAAAAGTTGTTCAATAACTGTGCCCAAAGCTTACATGGCTCACTGTCCAGGGTGCTTTCACCCGGGTCAGAAATGCTGTGACATTTTTTACAGTGGAAAACGCTTAGCATAAGTAAATCTGCACCAAATCGTGTCAATGTGTGGCAGAATAGCCTTGGTAGATTATGCTGATGTAAGGGAAATCCGTGAATTCACACCTGTGGAATTGCTGTGGATATTTTCCGTAAAAATCTGCAACCGATCATGTAGATTTTGGTGGTGATTTCTTCCCCCTCCCCCCATTCGAGTCAGTGGGTAGAATACACAGTAGACCCGCAATAGAAATTGACTTGTTGTGGTTTTAAAAATCTGTACCCTCGGGTTTATATTTTGTGCGGAAATGAGATTTGTAAAATTCCTTACACATGGCTGATACTGTAATCCATTGCAGATTTCCCGTGTGCAGAAAATCCGCAGCAAATATAATTCATGTGCATTCACCCTAAGGCTATGGTCACACGACTTATTTCAGAACGTATTTACATCGGATTGCCGATCGTAAATCCGTTCTGAAATCAGTTGCAAATAAGTGCCACTAAGTGTGGGAAGTATTTGTAACTGATTTCCCGACGGATTTCACCATCTCCAATAATTGAAGGTGGTGAACCCCGTCCGTAAATAATTGACATGCACATTGTTTTTCCGTCCGGATTGCCGTCGTCAATCCGCGGTGGCAACCCGGGCACAGAACTACGCGTCGTGTGAAGGACGAGCCGTATTTTCTATTGAAATCAATAGAAAATGGGCTGTTACTTATTTCTGACTGATTTGCCGACGGATTGACGATCGTCAATCCGTCGGCAAATCCGCGGCGAAATAAGCCGTGTGAACAAGGCCTAAAAGTTGCCTCATTTTCACAGCAGACTCTGCAAGAATAAACTTTTAGTGCAGATTTTGAGTCCTCCATTGAATTCAGAGAGGGAAAATCCACAATGTATCAGCAGGATTAAAGGGGTTGTCTCACTGCATTGATTCATCTCACCTCAGTCCTGTTTTCTTGGTTTCACTTTGAATTCAGGGAGCATGTTTACTGGCTTCCACTAGGCTGCAGTAGAGGCCAGGTCTGTAGCTATAGCAACCAGTGCTGTCAGCCTATCAGGAGAGATCATACAGGTCTGTAACTATAGCGACCTGAGGAGCCGATGCAGCCCATACAAGAGGGGATATCTAGGAATCGGTAGGACACTGGTAATGGACACATATTGCAAAGTGACTTGTTTTTGCAAGATCTTTAACATAAAAAGCAATCTTTGTATTGAGACAACCCCTTTAATTGACCAGCTGCAGAGTGGGGGGAAAAAATGCAGATCAGCTTACTTGCTGATTTTTGTTGTTAAACAGCATGTTTTAGATGATCTTCTTAATCTTGCTTGCTTTGCTGTTACTGTATTCTGTTGCCTATTTTCCATATGTGAATCCACTATTGGAAAATCAACAGCAGATCCTTCCCCGATACCCTAAATATTATGAATGGAATGCGTCAAAGTTCATTTTTTCATTTTTTTTTTTCCAGTGTATCATGCGCCTGAATGTATGAAAGTGGTTTTTGTGCGTTCATAAATGGTGTCTAAAGTTCATCGCGCTTCGCCTATGTGTTAGGCGCATTACGGAACTTAGACGTATAAGTAATGCGGCAAACATGTATAAAGAGTATAGATAGGCTGGAAATAAAAGAAATGTCATTAGAATAGCATGTCAGTGAATAGAAACTATGGTACTGATCTTTCTTGGTGGACCACAGATCCCAGCAAGACCTGTGCTCTGCCGGCTCTTGCTGCATGTAGAATAAAGAATGAGAGAGCAAATTTCAAATTTAATGTAGCAAAAAATGTATAAATCTGAACATCCATTATCAGTGGGTTATTTAATGTAAAATTACTAAATACCGCAAAGTAAAGTTAATGGGAATGCGCTCACCATGCAAGTCCGTGTACGGCTATAGTAGAATGGGACATCCAGCACTGCCTCTGGCTCTCCTTCGCTCCGGATCCCGACCGCCAGCCACGGCCCCAAAGACTCAAATCCAAAAGGAAAACAACGGGTCCAGCGATGGATAAGCTTTAAGCCAAGTTTACTTATATAAAGGCACAAATAGGAGGGTACAGACAGGGATAAAGCACCGACGCGTTTCGGGCGTATACGGACGCCCTTGTTCACGGTACCCTCCTATTTGTGCCTTTTATATAAGTAAACTTGGCTTAAAGATTATCCATCGCTGGACCCGTTGTTTTCCTTTTGGATTTAATGTAAAATTAGTTTCAGATTCTATTCATTTTAAATACATTTTATAGGAGATAATTATATATAATTTTATTCAATTTTAATAATTTAATTTTATATAGTTCGATAATTATCAGAAATTACTTTTTATTATTGTACTGGTGCAAGTTGAAAATATTGGACATTTTTTCCCTAACAGCAAATCTGGCTCCACTTCGACTCCTCAGGCTCAGGCAGACCACATTGACATAGGTCTGCCTGTCCGAGCAGTAATGCGCCTAGTTTTGCCGAACCACATTCATATGTGTCTAAGGCCATGTTCACACGGCTTATTCCTGACGGATTTGTGAGCCGTATTGAGCTCACAGATCCGCCGTGAATAAGGGGCGGGGCCGGAGTGCGGCGGGGGCGCCGCTCCCGGCCCCATAGACAATGCATTGTTTACGGTGCGTAGGCGCCGTAAATAATGTGCATGTCAGTTTCTCCCCGCCCGGCGGATTCGCCGAGCGGGAAGGAGCGACGGAATCCACTGTTCTCTATGAGAGCAGTGGATTACCGTAATGACAGGGACGGATTGGCGCCGTACTGAAGCGCCAATCCGTCCCCAAATAAGCCGTGTGAACGAGGCCTAATATTACAAGTGTGGTGCGGCAAACCTTCATAACACCTCCATAACACCCCCAGAACACCCCTTCATGTTAGGCGCATTAGAAAGTGTCGAGTCTTATGAACAATGCAATGCGCCTGACACATTCGTTGGGCACATTAGACATCGTAGCCGGTAGCATCATGTGATCCATATTAGTGAGGGAGCAGGAGAACACTGGGGCGCTGGGATAGGTAAGTATGGGTTAACTTTTTATTTTAGCACAATGGTAGGGGGACTTTTAAAAGTCTTAGAAAAGCCCTTTAAATACAACTGAATTGAGACACAGTTACCAGGTTACTTGTGCAGCTTTTTTTTCAATTGACTTTCGAGCAGCCACTCAAGGTGAAAGCGTCATGTGAGTTGAATTGTTTGACAGTTGCACCTTGTGATTTATGTCGAGTGATTGCTTTGTTCTTGAGATTACATGGCTAGAATGATTACATAGAATATATATATTATATATATATATATAATATATATATATATATATATATATATATATATAGCCAGTGCACACTATGCTCCACTATACGCCTGGTATTTTAGAAGTATGCGCCGGCTAGCATGTACTTTTCTAAAGCGCTGGCTAGCGTGTACTTCTAAGGCGCTCTTAGCGTTTTCCCCAGCGCGTAAGCACCGAGAAGAAGGGACATGTCACTTGCCGGGGTACAAAGCTGGCTTATCATAGCGCTCAATGAGTGCTAAGCTTTTACTGTAATTTCGGGCCTTACTTCAAGTGCAGCGCAGCACAATTACGCCCTGAAGTACAGCCCGCAATTACAACGTGTGAACATAACCAAAGGGTTTTCTGTTTGTTTTTTTTTTAGTTGTCTTTAGCATACTGCTGCTCTTTCAAAAACAAAAAACTTAGACTACTACACAACACAGGTTTCTGGTCAGATTTTCAGCAGTTTAGCCCCCAAAAAATTTTTTTTGGGGGTTTTTTTTTAAAAATTTTTTTTTTTTCCCCCCCCGGGGGGGGAAAAAACCCCCTTTTTTTAAAAAAAGGGGTTTTAAAAACCCGGGGGGCCCCCAAAAGGGAATTTTTGGGGCCCCCCAAAAAAAGGGGGGGGCCCCCCTTTTTTTTTTTTATCCCCCCCCAAAATTTTTTTTTCCCCCTTAAAAAAGGGGGGGGAAAAAAAAACCCAAAAGGGGGACGGGAAAAACCCCTTTTAAATTTTTGGGGGAAAAGGGAAAAAGGGGGGGGGGGGGGGGTTTTTTTAAAATTTTAAAATTTGGGGGGTTTTTAAAAACCCCCCCAAAAATTTTAAAAAAAAATTTTTTTTCCCCAAAAATTTAATTTTTTTAAGGCCCCAAAAGGGGGGGGAAAAAGGGTTTTTGGGGGTTTTTTAAGGAGGGTTTTTTGGGTTGAGTTTTTTTGGGGGGTTTTTTTTTTAAAAAAATTTTAATATTTTTTTAAATTTTTTTAAAAAATTTTTAAAAAAAAAGGGGAATTTCCCCCCCAAATACCCTTTTTTAAAAAAAGGGGGCCGGGTTTTTTAAAAACCGGAAAATTCCAAAACCCTTTCCCCAAAAGGGGAAAAAAAAAAAAAAACCCCCCCTTTTTTTTTTTAAAAATTTTTTTTTAAACCCAAAAAATTAAAAAAAATTTGGGCCCCCAAAAACCCCGGGGGGGAAAAACCTTAAAAAAAAAAGGGTTTTTTTTTTTTTTAATTTTTTAATTTTTTTCAAAATTTTTTTAAAAAAAAAAAAACCCCCCAAAAATTTTTCCCAAACCCCCCTTTTTTTTTTGGGTTTTTTAAAAAGGGGGAAAAAAAAAACCCTAAAAAAATTTTTAAAAAAAAGGGGGTTTTGGGAATTAAAAAATTTAAAACCCCCCCAAAAAATTTTAATTTAAAAAAAAAAACAAAAAATTTAAAAAAACCCCCCCCCAAAAAAAATTTTTGGGGGCCCCTTGAGGGTTTTGGGGGGGTTTTTCCCAAACCAAAAAAAAAATAAAAAAAAAACCCAAAATTTTTAAAAAATTTTTTTTTTAAATTTTTTTTTTGGGTTTTTGGGTTTTTTTTTCCCCCAAAAAGGGCCCCTTTTTTTAAAAAAGGGGGGGAAAAAAAATTTTTTTTAAAAAAATTTTTTGGGCTTTAAAAAAAAAAGGGGGGGGTTTTGAAAAAAAAAATTTTTTTTTAAAAAAAACATCCCCGGGTTTTCCTTTTTTTTAAAAAAAAAAATTTAAAAAAAAAAAAAAAAAAAAAAAAAAAGGGGGGAAAAAGGTTTTTTTTTTTTAAAAAAAAAAAAACCCCCCCCAAAAAAAAAAAATTTTTTTTTTTAAAAAAAAATTTTTTTGGGGAAAAATTTTTTAAATTTTAAAAAAAACCCCCCCAAAATTTTTTCCCCCTTTTTTTTCCCCCCCCCTTTTTTTTTTTTTAAAAAAGGGGGGGTTTGGGGGTGGGGTTTTTTTAAAATTTTTTTTTAATTTTTTAAACCTTTTTAACCCCCTTTTTTAAAAAAAATTTTTTTTTTTGGGGGAAAAAAAAAAGGGGTTTTAAATTTAAAAGGAAAGGCCATGGGATTGGTTTTTCCCCCAAAAAACCCCAAACCCCCCCTTTTTTTTTAAAAAACCCCCCCCTTTTTTTTTTGGGGGGATTGTTTTTTTTTAAGTGGTGGGAGGTCCACATGGGTGGTTATAGTTTAGAAATAATGCAACTTCTATCTCTTTAACCAGGATCCTTTCTAATCCATAAAGAAATCTTGCCCTTATTCTCTGACCTGAATCCTGTGCTTTAGTTCCACCATCAGGATTCCTTGAACACAAGGCAGTTAGCGTAGGAGGATGTTTGGTAAATTTTTTTTATTTTTCTATAGGGGATCTTTGCACACATCCCTGGTAGCAAGTTGGAATTTAATGGTAACGCTACTGAGTTATTGGTCCCTGCAAGACAATGGTGGACGAGTAATAGTTTCCCATGAACTGTATGCTATGTATGACATGGTGCGTGATATCAGCAAACAGCCGGTGACTCCTGAGCTTGAGGTGTTTGGAGCTTTGTTACCAGAACAATTGTCAAATCAAGGGCATTATCATTTAAATTTGTTTTGTTTATAGAAAAACGTTTTTTTACAAGTTTTCCAAACTTTTCTCAGGGGCCAGGTTTCCCTGGCCTCTAAAACTCCTGTCGGATTCGTTGGGCTTGGAAACATGGGCAATCCAATGGCAAAAAATCTTGTGAAACATGGTTACCCCAGTCATCGCCTATGACTGTTTTCCCCGGGAAACCTGGGAAAGAAAATTCCCAAAACACTGGTGCCCCGGTATACCGATCTAAATTTATTTTTTTTGAAAATTTTGAATTACACAGGCCCAACCCTATGATCCCTTCAACTCATCATGTCGGATTAACAGGTCAGTGTAACTGTTTATCCATTTCCCATTCCTTTGGTCTTTCTATTCAGAAAAAAAAACTGAAACACGACCATACTCAGAGCTCAAAGGCTGGAATGAGACTGAACCTAAAACAGAGCGGGGACACCCGCCCCCGCTACTTTAGGGAAAAAAGTAAAAAGTTTTTAGGGTTTATTGCCCCAAGCAGTACCCCCCACACCTCACCATTAGGGGGGGAAAAACCAGACTGAACATTAAAAAAATTGGGCACCTATTTACAAAAACATGCAAAAAAGCCCCGTACAATACAATTTGGGGGACTGCACAAAAAGCAATAATACCCGTAAGACAAAAAACTCACACGCCCTTTAAAAAAATAGGAGGTGGGTTCTGGGAAATTTTAAATTTCATATAGAAGAAACGAAAAAGGGTGGGCCAAATTTTTATAAAAAAAGTGTGGTACAAACCCTACTGGCTCACAGCCCGTTACGCCACTAAAATATTCCCATTGGGCGGGCTGCCCCCCATTTTTGGGTTTTCCAACACGAAAAAACACCCTCTGCTCCCCAGTAAATGTTGGGGGCCCAAAAAAATTTACATACTGGAAAAAAAATCAAAAAGAGGTATTTGTTTAAAACAATGGCCACTATATGCAAGCTTGCAAGCCCCGTCAAGGGTTTCACTTTTATGGAGTTCACTACTTGGTCAAAATGAAACCCCCTCTATAAAACGCGCTCGACAATTTTCCCTTTTAAAAAAACTTTTTAGAGTTGTCCCTTATGTTTAATTATTTTTTTTATTTATTTTATTTTTAAATGTTTACATTTTTTTTTTTTAATTTTTTTCAAATTTTCGCTGCAGGCAATGGCCTGAGTTTTGGGCTCCAAAATTTTTTTGGGAGACTGGGAAATTTTTTTTTTTTTTTTATTATTTTTGGTTTCCTTTTAGGTACACGCAACTTTTTGATCCCTTTTTATTAAATTTTTTTTTGGGGGGGGAACGCAAATTTAACAAAAAAAAAACACAATTTTGAAGTTGGGATCTTTTTTTTTTCTATAGAGTTTACACTACAGTCTCAATTATGTTTTAAAAGATCAGACTTTTATGGACACAATGATACCAATTATGTGCAACTTTTTTATTCTTTAATTTGTAAAATGACAAAAGGGGATGTTTTAAACGTTTAGGGCGACATGTCCCAACACACCAACGCCAGTTTTTTGTTCTATTTTGCGGCAAACCCTCTTTTTACGCCATATTCTTGTTGTAAAGGAACTGTCGTACACCAAAACTAGGCGCATTATACGCCAGGAACGACACTTTGTAATGCGCATAAATATGGCGCACTGTGCACCCCCGTCGCGAAATGGGCCTATTGGGGTGCATTACATATGTCATGTGCCGCCGTCGGGCAATGAGCCTCGATAGACGACATACCATATACTACCAATGATATGCTATGTGCTGAGTGTTGAGCAATGCCCCCTTTTTTGATGCGATGCCCCCCTTTAGGCGAAAAAGTAATCTATGCAAGGTATACCTGACGCCAATTTTTAGAAGGTATCGGACTTTCAGGCGCACTTTACACTGATTTAATGCGCCTAAAACTGGCATAGATACGCCACTTTTTGGACATGTCGCCCTTAGTATTTTTTTTACGTAAACTTTGTTATTAATGTACTGCAGTATATAGTGATTCCATCCATTTCCCATTACACCCTGCCTATGGGCGGGGTGGGTGGTTATATTATAGACGTGTCGGCCTCCTGACAAGCATGCATGCCTATTAGATAGTTATCTGCTGGGAATGCCACTAGTCAGGAGACTATCTCTTCTAAAGTGTAGCCACTCACGGACTGTAGGGATGATGTTACAAATGGAAAATCTGTGCTTGTAAATGGGTATTTCCATCACAGCAAGTGTGACTGGAAGGACAGGTTACTGTAAAGTTCATTTATTTTATTTTTTTTAGTTCACTATGGCCAATATGTATAACACATTTTGTGTTTTCACATTATTTATACTATTCGTTCAATGGCTTTAAATAGATATTTCCATCACAGCAAGTCCTGCTGGAAAGCAAGCAATTTTCAAAATGCATGTTGTTAAAAAATATGTATGTTTTACCTAATACAGGCCTTTTTTGCACCTTCAACTTGCTCTCTTGTCTCTTTTGAACTGGACAACCCTTTTAAATATTAAAAAAAAAAGTTATGCAACATGTACATATAAATAAAGCCTTACTTATCACAGAAAAAAAGACAAAAAAAAATTAGAAGACTGAGCGCGAGAAAGCATTTAAGGATTTAATTGCACATGTGGATAAAAAAACGAGAATGTGCCTGTTCAGTAGGTGGTTAATGCAGTAGACTACAGGCAGAGATATTTAACATTTATCCTATGTACTTTCTGTATCAGTTCTTCATGGTTTTTAACTGTACAGTACTGTATAAGAAAAATAATAATCTTTATTTTACAATCTGCAAAGCATTCAGTGTCCTGACACTTTTCTATCATAGCTAGACTTCACTTTTTCAGCAATTTATACTACAATACCTCTTCTGTGGGACTCCCCACATGCATCAATGACTTTTGGGCACCCATGACTCCCAGTTTTCCTTCCTTGGACCACTTTGGAAGGTGCAAACTCCTTTCTACTGGGAATGCACCATAAGAGCTGCTGCTTTGGAGATACTTTAGCCCTTTGCCACGCTTCTGTATCTTGACTTGCATTTCAGTCCTATTGATTGGTGGCAAGATTAGAAGCAATGTCAAAAAAAATGTATTTCACTGAAAGAACAGTTGATGATTTAACTACAAAGGCAAAAGTAACTTGTCTCAAAATAATCATTGGCTGGGTCTACACATTATTTATTAAAACGAACAGTAAGACTGTCTTTGTTGCCCATAGCAACCAACCACGGTTTAACCTTTTTTTTTTTTTTAATACTGCACTGGAAAAAAAACCAAGCTCTGATTGGTTGCTGCTATACAGTTTTGTTAAAGGGAATGTGTCATCAAAAAATGACGAATTGTTTAAGTCCTGTTTTTATGATGAACACGGTTTTTAGGAATTTTTTTTCATTTTTCATATCACTTTCGATATATTTTAATAATTAAGTCCTGCAGTTTTCATTTTGGCCACTAGGCCTTGTTTGCACTGCTTTAACAGCAGTCAGATGCTTTACAGTAGCTTCCAGCTTCATGCACATAGGAGTCTTAAGACTGACTCAGTCCCATTCACTTCTATAGGAGAGTTTTCTAGTCATGCTCTGTGACCTGGGAAGAAATCAGTGTGCAGGGAAGGGGAGAGGGGGAGCTGTGACTATCTCCTCTTTTGACTGGTGGATCCTGTGTTATCTATTCACACTGGTGTCTCCTTTCAGTTTGACCCTGCTTGCATTACTAATGAGCAGACAACTGAGAATCTTTCTCTACAGAACAGAAAGTGTCAGACTATTACTAGGCCTTAAGAATTATTAACAAATATTGAAAGTGATATGGAAAATTAAAAAAAAAAAAAAAAAAGTAACCAACAATGCCTTAAAAAGGTGTTTAACATAAAAACGTGAGTTAAACAATAACTCATTTTTGATTACATATTGCCTTTAAATAAGGCCTCTTTAGGCCCGAATTTTTCAATACGGGCTAAGCCTAGGGGGGTTCACACGGGTATTGTGCGGGGATAGTATGTGCCCCCAAACACCAGGGGTTTTGGAGCGTCTTTCCAAAGCCTTGGGGGGCCCGGGCCAAGACAAGCATTGTTATTGCACAAATTTTGCCACTAAAAAATTTTTATTCAAATTATCCCCCACGCGTACAATACGATTGTTTGTACTTTGTACGTGCGGGGGGGGGGCGTAATCCACAGCTCTATGAGACAATTTGGGTTAAACCCTAATTGGGGGCTGCATTTTGCCATGTATAGCGCACAATACACGTCTGGTCTAACTTTACACCTCCTATTAGATGTCTAACTTTATGCCACTAATTCCCACAAAGCGTTGCACGCTCAGACACAGCACTTCCATGTGAAGCCACAATCACTTTATAAAGGCAACACCCAATTTATCAGAGGCTCAGAATTGTCTAGAAACTGCCTAAGGGTATGTTCACACAGCGTGTTGGATCCGTTTTTAAATGTGTGTTTGGAACTGTATTTCGGACCGTAAAAGGAACCAAACACGCATTTAACAATGTGCAGTGTGATTTACATTGCTTTCAATGTAAAACACCATTGCAATTTTAGACAAGTTTATCACCAATTTCCCTGTTTTTTAAAATGCTCTTTCCCGATGCATCTTTCAGATCCATTCAAAAAATTTTCATGTCAATTCCCGACCGCTGACGCAGCAAGAGCCCAATTTTTAAAAATATAGGGTGCGGGGTCCGCTGCAGCCAAAAAATTCCCCCTGTGGGGAGGATGCATTTTGGGTGCGATTTTCGCAGAGCTTTTTAATACTTCTTTTTCGGAACCAAAATGGATCCACACCAAACCCTGTGAAAAATCCTTTAAAAACTATATAAATAATAAATTTGGTTTTAAAAAAAAAGCGGCTTTTTTTTTTTTTTTAAACACACCCTTTGCGCAATTTCTTAAGTGTGCCCCCATTGGGGGGTGTGTGTGTTTTTTCTTTTTTTCAATATTTATGCATTTAAAAGAGCATAAAGAAATGGATAGAAAAGAAATGTGCCAAAAACAAAGCTGTTTTATTGAATAAAGAACTTGTGGTGTTTAAGTTCAAATATAAGAAGAATTTCATGCAGGCATTAGACATTTTGGTTAATTATAAAAGTGTATGCATATTTAAAAATGTGCTAGTTACTTAAAAAAAAAAATCTTGTGTTTTTTACTGCATACAAAAGCGTTTTGGAAAAAGCAACATGTGACTTCCCCTTCAGGAGTAAAAATGTTTCCCATTTTGTGACGTCTGCTTTTGGCCTGGTCTGTGCTGTCCACAGAGAACAGAGGTGGCCACACTTGTGTGGCTGTCTCTGATCACCTCATTCACAGTACTCCCTTAGAAAGTAATCAGTGGAGCCTCGTCTGGGCAGCCACCTCTCTTTTTCCCTAAGGCCAGATGTAATAGTAGTAAAATGGGAAAACCCTCTTTAAGATTGTTTTTGGCTAAGATTCTTTTGCCTTTTTTCTGCAAACTGTTTTAGGCTATTTTTCTGCCTATGGCTCATTTTGTCATAGAAAACCAGTAAAGTCTCCTGTTCGTCCCTTATAAGAGCAGAATGACTACATCTTATGTAAGCTAGAGAGAAGTGTGTAATGATATCAAAATATTCAGTCCTATTTCTATAAGGGTCACCTGACAACCACACATTAGTGTCGAATGGACACCTGTTTGTGTTTTTAATGAGGATCTTTAGGTTGATGACATAACTCATCACAAAAATAGGTCCTAGAAATTTTATTGCCGGTCTCCACCTGCTTATTGGGGCCATCTGCCCGTAAGTCTGGAACGTTGTGGATGTATTCCAACAGACCTAATTAGCGAGTAAAGATCCCTTTCTCTTTCATTGAGCGTTTTGGTGGTAGACAGCAATGTTCCTTTTCAGTCGAGGCAGAAAGGAACTCCCCGCTGAGCTTTTGAAGGGTACTAGGCATTCTTGTTACTTTGGACCGTGACTTCCACACAGTTACTTACTTGGCATAAAAGTGTGAAGGCATTGCCATCCTTTCCCTACAATAAAATGTTCTCCAGGACTCTTTTTTTTGTTTTTTTTACAAGTGCATACCTATTTTATGATGGAGTGCCCAGGCTTTTAACAAAAAGAAAATTCTTGAGGTTGTTTTGTCGTTTCTTCGCTTGCTTCATGAATTTCAAACAATTCCTGTCATTTTTTTTATCTGCAAGAAATTTATTATTAGACATAAATGCTGTATAATTACAGGGCTCCCTCAAGGTACACTATTAATTAGTTTCCCAGGACAATCATTGTAAGTTGAAAGTATTGTAACCTGAGACCAGGACTCTGATGGAAAACTAGTAATTGGTTCAAAGCCCCAAATTATATTAAAGGGGTTTTGCCACGAAGTAAAATTGATGTGGAAACCTCGCAAATGAAATAACAAACATTTTCACCATTCATTATTATTAAAACTTTTGCACCGTTTTGTTCTAGCTTGCTCCTTTAGTGATCCATTGTTTACAGCTCAATCTCCAGGGGATACGACCTGGGCTGAGAGCCCCTTTCAGTCCTGGTCGCACACGCTCGCATCACCTCTCCTCTCAGGCAGCAAACTGAGTGTTCAAACCCCAGGTTCTGTCACTCTACTCCTGTCCTCTTTAGTAACAAGCAAAAAATGCGGCAAAAAACGCAAATCGCGGCAAAAAACTACCATTTTTTTCAGCTGCTTTTGACAGGCAGTGGACAGAACTCCGTTTCATGAATGTTTTTAGTAATTCGTTTTCAGGTCGTTTTTTTGTCCACTGCAGTGTAGACATAGCCCAAGGATTACAGAGGACGGAAGTAGAGTGACAGCACCGGGGTTTTCAACACTCAGTAGCTGCCTGAGAGGAGAAGTGATGTGTGACAAGGAGTGAGAAGCTCTCAGCCCTTGCCGTGTGGTCGTAACCTATCTATCGGTAAAGTGCCAATGCAATAAATGCAATTTTTCGGCCTGTTTTATGACAACTGTCTAGGTGTATGATTTTCTTTGTTGCTCAAAGCAGCCAGTCAGAGCTCAGCCTTCATTTTTCCAAAGCACTATATGAAATGAAAGAGGAGCTCTGACTGGTTGCTTTGGGCAACAAAGAAAGTCTTACTCCTAGACCGCTTTCATACATAAGGCAGTGTGTCTATTTTCAATAGTGAAGGTGGATGTCCAGCTACCTTTCTTAATTTCTAATATGAATATTTCTATGGTGCAGAGCCTGTTTAAAAAACAACAAACAAACCCTTTTTGATACTGCAGTTTGCCCCCAGTGGTCTCTCGGTCGTCTTTTTTTTTGGGAGGTGTCTGTCGTCCAGCTGTGTCTGAACGGATTGTTACCACTGCAGTCTCTGGCTGCAGTGGTCATATGATTCTACCCAACATCAGTTCAGAAGTGAAAATTGTTAAGTTGATACTAGTTACCTATAGGACTTTTTGATTTATTTATTTTCATAAATAGGAATTTTGTAAGGAAAAAACATTTTTTTCAATCTTCTTTTTTTTTTTTTTTTTTTTCTATTTGTCTTTTTTTAAACTTTTTATCTGTTTGTTGTAGCCAGGGCCGTTCCTAGGCTAAATTGCACTCGGGGCGAGGTGAAGAAATTTCGCCCTCCCCCTGGTAACATAATGCGCCACAATGCGAGACAGTGCTACGTATAAAACTACTAAATAATAGTAATACAGTTACCAAATAACACCGCTACACAAACCAGAATCCCAGGCAAACAGTGCCAATGTCCTACTAAGACCACATATCACTAGCACATAGTGACCGAATAATACCACTGCAAAAAGGGCAATACATTACATGGAAATCCCTAAAGAAGCATTTATGCTATCTATCATACATGAAAAAACTTTGAGATTCTTAGTTCACATGTTTTTGATCAAAAAATGTTTAAGCCACCCACGAACTTACGTGATCTCAGCGTAGGACCACCCGACCTGAGATCACGTAAGTTCGTGGGTGGCTTAAACATTTTTTGATCAAAAACATGTAAACTAAGAATCTCGAATAATACCACCACACCATGACCGAATACCACCACCATATAGAGACTGAATAATACAAACTGACCATTACTGAATACAAACCATTATACTACAGCTAATATTACCGGCATATAGTGACCATACAGTGGTGGATACCAATTGTACACAGGCTCTGCAGACATATAAATGATTATAGTAAAGTTACATCCAGAGACCTACAGGAGACGTCTCTGAAGAGTTGTTCTCTTTCTCTTCTTCTTATCCATCTGTCCCAGACCGCCATGATGACTTCTCCCGGCCATGACTCTTCACTGTAGAATTTACAAAACACACATCTTAGACTCCTCACTTTATCAACACTTCTCTACCATCTCTATACAAACTCCCCATCTATAGCACCTCGTATGATAGCCATGTAGTAGTCCCCTATAGCCAGGCAGTATTCCCCTTCAGTCTGGTAGATGCCCCCATAGCCAGGTAATAGCTAATTCTAAAATAAAAAAAAAAAAAGGTACTCTCCTCACCAGGGTCCCCGCGTCCAGCCCCGGGAGCTGCTGAGCAGTGTAAGCGGCGTTACGCTGTCACGCAGCTCCCAGGGATCTACTCGGCCGGCAGAGCTGCAGACCGAAGAGATTCCAGTGTCGCAGGGGACGCTGATACATACAGGGGAGGAGGCAGGATGGTAACGATCCGTCCTGCCTCCTCCCTGTACCAGCAGGCTGCTGACTCTGTGTGGCTGTTATAAAACGGTCGCGCAGAGTCAGGGGCTATCCTCTGGGCGGGCGGCCGCAGCGCCCCCCTCGGCCCTGGTTGTAGTCCTCCTATGAGACTTAAACTTAGTCTTTATTTTGATTGCTCATACAATATCCCACATTACTTAGGCAGTGGATTATATTATGTCTGGCAGTGTAAAACGGACTAGCATTTTATTGAATTCTAAAAAGCTTATGCAAAAGATAGCCCTGTGGACCTTCATTTATCTCCCCGCCTCCCCCCACCACACACACTCCCTCCCCCTGCGTCCCGGCTACCATGTTAACCCTTTTTGCAAATGCATTGCAATTGTTGCTAAAGTGGAGACAGAGGTAACCACATAAATGCTGTGGTCGCTAATGACAGCAGTATCTAAGGGGTTAAAGGGAATTGGTCACACAGATTATGCCCCCCTTGTTAAGGGTAGCACAAGCTAGTGACAGACCTGCTGTTTCCAGCGCTGTGTACCGTATTCTGTAAGATCCTGTAGTTTCAGAGCATTTAATGCTCAAATGTGACAGGTTGTAGCCGGAAAAGAATCCCGCTTATTGATTAGTAGGTGTCGCTGGGGCTGACACCTGCTCATGAATAAGTTGGACTCTTTTTCAGGCTGCAAGATGCCAGATTAAAGTATTAAATACTCTGAAACTCTTGCATTTTACAGAATAAGGGGCACAGTGTATGTTTGTTTTTTCTTCAGGGATTCATATGGAATCTATAATGGTGCATTCCCACAGCAAAGACCATTCCGGTTGGATTTTCTGACGAATATTTAGTCTTTTTTTTTTGGCACGCAGGGGGACAGCTTTCGTCCATGGTTTGCGGATTCAAGCTGTTCCCCCTTCGCACCCACATGTTCATGTTCTGCATGAAAACTGAGCGGAAGAATGAACATGTTCTAAGTTTTTCGTTACGCCGGCAGTGTCAAAAATCCGGCGGAAAATCCGTGCAGTGGGGACTACTGCACGCATTTTCTATTTAAATTAATGTAAAAGGTACACAGTCGGTTTACAGAAGGTTTTCAAATCCAAAAACTGTCTGTAGAACCAACTGAAAACCTGTGCCGTGGGGATGGGCCCTAAGAGAAAAATCTTAGTGTATAATTTGGAGGCACCTAAAGTTGAAGCTGTAGCCGAATATGGGCACTGATTCTGTGACATGAGAAATAGGAAGGTTTTGCAGCAGACTGTCTTCTGTGGCAAAACTTATGTCACTGCCAGTATGTCACCCCATTCTACTGTAAGCAGAAAGACAGATTGGCACTAGTCTTATATCCTCTGGAGTACAGCTCAATAGATAGGGATAAACAGATTCTCTTGCAGCCCCTTTTATTGGACAACCTCTGTCCACAAGCTTCACCTAATTAAAGTATGTGTCAAGGCAGGGGTGCACAACCTACAGCCCGAGGCCACACGCAGCCCTCCATGGCCTTCATTGTGGCACCGAACTATCAAGACAAACATACTTTGTCTCTGTCCTGATGCTTCAGAAATGTACACTCACCGGCCACTTTATTAGGTACACCATGCTAGTAATGGGTTGGACCCCCTTTTACCTTCAGAACTGCCTCAATTCTTCGTGGCATAAATTCCACAAAGGGGTTGAACGATGCTCAATTTGGGACCAAGGGGCCCAAAAGTGCCAAGAAAATATTCCCCACACCAAGGACACCCCACCACCAGCCTGAACCGTTGATACAAGGCAGGGTGGATCCATGCTTTCATGTTGTTGACGCCAAATTCTGACCCTACCATCCGAATGTCGCAGCAAAATCGAGACTCATCAGACCAGGGAACGTTTTTCCCAATCTTCTACTGTCCAATTTCGATGAGCTTGGGCAAATTTGGAGCCTCAGTTTCCTTTGTTCTTAGCTGAAAGGAAGGGGCCCAACCCCGGTGTGGTCTTCTGCTGCTGTAGCCCATCTGCCCTCAAAGTTCGCCGTACTTTTGCGTTCAGAGATGCTCTTCTGCCTAACCTTGGTTGTAACGGGTGGCTATTTGAGTCACTGTTGCCTTTCTATCACCGAACCAGTCTGCCCATTCTCCTTTGACCTCTGGCATCAACAAGGCATTTCCGCCCCCCAGGACTGCCGCTCACTGGAGGGTTTTTTTTTTTTCGGACCATTCTCTGTAAACCCTGAGATGGTTGTGCGTGAAATCCCAGGAGATCAGCATTTTCTGAAATACTCAGACCAGCCCTTCTGGCACCAACAACCATGCCAAAGTTCAAAGGCACTCAAATCACCTTTCTTCCCCAACTGATGCTCGGTTTGAACTGCAGGAGATTGTCTGACCATGTCTACATGCCTAAAGCACTGAGTTCCGCCATGTGATTGGCTGATTAGAAATTAAGTGTTAACGAGCAGTTGGACAGGTGTACCTAATAAAGTGGCCGGTGAGTGTATATCTGTCTTTTGACTGCAGCACGCCACTGATGGCACTGTTATGGTGGGCACTATAAGATTTGCATTGTTATAGTGGGCATTGTATGGCTGGAACGTTTATTGTGGGCAGTATAAGGCTTGTACTGTATGGAACTTTAGGGCTGTATGTGCTTTTTTTTTTTTTTTTTTAAGCAACCTAAATAAGCAATCCAGACCGAACTATGTATTGTCCCTAGTACATGACCAGCAGTTGTGCCTGAATTTCATCTTAAAAGGGGTATTTGTCATGCACAATCCTGGCATAACTATAAAAGCGTCTGATAGGTTCAGGACTCCACAGGGAGGGGGGCCATATTTCTATAGTGTTCTCTCCATTGTAATTTATAGAGTTGTGAAACAGCCACTTCTGTAACCTCCAGAAACGACAATTGAAGAATAGTGATTACTCCTCCTCTTTCTGGAGTCCTGAGCAAGGCCAGCTTATCCATTGGGCACACTTGGCAGTTGCCCGGGGGCCCCACAAGCATAGGGTCCACAGGTGGGTAATTGCTTGAATCTAGAGCACATGCCCTTGATCCATGGGTCTGCAATGTTTATCTAAGGGTATGTTCACACGCTGTAATTGCGGGGGGCATTTTGCCGCGTATTTGCACTTCAATACGCCCGAAATGCGCCCGAAAGTACGGTAATTCATAGCTGTCTATGAGAGCTATGTATTATGTCCATCTCCCCCATCACACAATACGATCGTATTGTACGATGCGGGAGAGAAGTGACGTGTCACTTCTTCGCGGCACTTACGCGCCGTGGATCATGACTGTGAATGGGGCCGGCCAGCATGTACTTCTAAAACCCCTGGCGTATTGCGCCACGTACAGTACATGCCGCAATATGTCATGTGAACATACCCTATCTGTTTACATGTTCTGAGTATGTACAAACATTTAAAACCATGATGAAGCCATCGGCTCCCTGCCAATTAGTTTTATAGACTGCAGGCTGCTTAGAAATTGTCAACGCGTGCACCGACTTAAGTGGGCCAAAGCTATGGGGGTGTTTAGAGGTATGGCATGGTATGATGTCACGTATTTGGGCAGTACCAACACTACTGCTATGCTTGGGGGCCCATAATGCCATTTGGGTGGCCCAGTCCCTATTCTAATCTCTGTGAGTCCCTAAAGAGGAACCAAGATCTCTTGCTCATTTTGGATATTTACAATTGGGGTATGTTCACACGGCGCGTACAGTACGGCAAGTGTTTTGGAAGCACGCACTGACTAGTGCGTACTTCCAAAGTACAGCGTTGGCCGGCACCTGGCCAGCACCATAGACGTGCATTGTCAGCGGCACATAAGCGCTGCAAACAATTGACATGTCCCTTCTCTCCCCGGATGCAGGATACGATCGTATTGTACGCCCGGGGAGATGAGGCGTAATCCATAGTTCTCTATCAGAGCTATGAATTACCGTGATTGCAGTGCGCATTTCGCCGCATATAAAGCGCAAATACGCCCCGCAATTACGCTGTGTGAACATACCCTTAATGTGCAACAAACGTCTCATATGAGGAATATATCTTTAAAGGGGTTTTGCCAAGACATGAGTTCCTTACCTACTGTCTGCTCAGAAGAGCAGATAAACATAGGATGCAGCGTCACGGGGAAGAGAGAGGGGGGGCTGAGCACAGAGCCAGTAAGCAGGGATCGTTTTACAATGTTTACTCCAAAATATTCACATTACAAACCCGTGGATTTTCTATACAAAAAAGGTCTTTCCCACAGTCCCCCTTTCAAAGCTGGTTCATGTTCCCTGTCATCAGATAAGAAGTGCAAGCACGGCCAGATCAGCTCCTGGTCGTGTCTAATGTAAACTGTCAGGAAACTAAGGGGGACTGAGCAATGCTGTAGCCCTCAGAGGCTTCACTTTTTTTAATGACCTCCATTTAGAAAAGTGATTAAATACCCATTTTGGAGGATCCTACGTCAACATTACATTGTGGCAAAACCCCTTTAAGGTTTACTGCGGCACTTGGAAGAGGTGCAATACTGACAGTGTAGTCTTTGGACCAAAAAATGGTTGTGCACCCATGATCAAACAATTGAACAACATTACATTGTTGGCTTGTTTTATTGGGAAAGTAAAATGTTTGCCCCTTCTAATATATGTTCTTATTATTCATTATTATTTTATAATTTTGGAGCGTAATGCCTTAGATTTTTGTTTGTAGATAGCGGTGATATAATAAACTAACCAATTTTGTTTTCTCCTTATTAGATTGTGGATTCTCCAGCTGACGTCGCAGATAAAGCTGACCGAATTATTACCATGCTGCCATCAAGCTTGAATGCTATTGATGTCTACACAGGGGCTAATGGGATTTTGAAGTATGTCTTCCTAGCTGATTTGACTAATGTCCTCTTTATGTAATATATATGAAATTTCTCTGTCCTAACATGTTATCTAAACCATTCAAATTGCATATATACAAGCGATGCAAATGAAAGCTGCTGGCTATTAGGAGTCAGTGTTACCTTGGTACATTCAAAGTAATATAGAGCTCCTGTATACAATGACTGGGTAATACTCCTCCACTCAGACTACATAAATCATTCACCATCATATAATCTAGAACATACGGGTTATCAAGGTTATTTTTGATAGGTTGTGCTATGAACAGGTCATTTTGATAGTAAAATACACCTTTGACGGATAAATGGAAACTGTAGTTACCATAGAATATTTAAATGGTAGTGGAGCATAAAGGCGTTAACTGTCCACCACTATTACCGACCTGATGTTTCTCCCTAATGAGATACATCACCCTTTTTGAGCCACACTTGATGCCTCTCACCTAGCCAGCCAGTAAGTTCTAGTCTGCACTGATAATTGGCAAACACTCCGAAACAGCTGTCTACAGATGAACAAACTGGCATGGCTTAACTGCCTTTCAGGCTCAGTGAGTCAGCTGTAACTGGAGGAGTGCTACATCCAAAAGATGATGCTGGAGATTCCCAGCTTTTTTTTCCCCATAAGCCTTTTAGAATCAGGACTGTGGAGTTGGAGTCATGGCGTCTGAGTCGATGCCTATTTTGCAGGAGTCCTTCTAAAATGGATCAACTCCCAAAATATATAATTAGTTGGTGCACATAGTTCAATGCAATGCCAAGAGCAAGAGGAATTGGCTCTTACCAGTGCTACTGCTCCCATATCTTAAGGCTCATCACATGAGGGGTGTAACTGATGACATGGAGCAGGCAAGGCGTTGCCACAGGGGAGAAGTTTCCACTTCCATAGCAAACAGATTGAAACATTTTGCTGAAATATAGTCAAAGAATTAGAAGAGTTCAACCATTCATCAAAACTGACTGTGCCTGAGGCAATTCCTTTATACCCTGAGACGTTGCCCCTGTGGTCACAGTTTTCCCCCAACCCAAGTTAGTATAGAGAGGCTGTTCTCTAGCCTGGAAATAATGAGATCAGATGTTGGGTCATCTATGAAGGATCTGACGGAGGTGATACTATTTCTCAGAACAATTTCATAGAACCCACAAATGTTATTCAGGACGTTTTTGTTGAAAACTGTTTTTTCCCTCTTCCTGCAGCGTTTTGCATATTTACAATTTATTTGTGTTCTAAAGTTGCATCCAATAAATATATTTTATACTGACAAGCAAAAGGGTAACAATGTTTTGAACTTATGACTTTCAGGTTCCATATATCAACATCCACTACAGCTTTGTACATGAGGCTACCATCATTTTATAGACAATCATCTTGGCTGTCTCATACATAACTTTGACCTGCTACTACTAAGCATATGCAGATTCTTGTCATATAACTACACTGTTACTGTTTTGCTCCTGGTGGTGGGACAATCTTTTTCTTCTTGTTACTACAAATTACAACCTGTTCTCACATTCCCTAATAGCTCAGTCTGTTATTAGGCTGATTCCCAAGCGAAAGTCACTGGTTCGAGCAGCCATGAAGAAGATTCCCCAAGAAAAGAGAAGCATCATCATCCAGCTCATCAATAGTGGTCTCTCGGTCAAAAAAAATTGCCAAACCGCATCATATGAGGCCCTGACAGCTGGAAGAATATGAAATGAAGTCCATCCATCTATTCCAAATCCAAGAGGTGGACGTCCAGGCAAAATATCAGAGTCAACAAGTTTGCTCATCACAAGGTCTATCAGTTCTAACGAGAGACACGGCAGTGGAGGAAGCTCATAGGCTTCGTAAGAGTGAGATCACAGACGTCCATGCAAGCACCGAGCAACATGCATTATAAAGGTCTGGAATGATGGCCCGAAAAACGGTGAAGAAGCCTCGACTTGCAAAAAAGTACAAAAAATGGAAGATTGCACACGGATGATTTAGAGCGATGAGATGAAGGTCAATAGACCGGGCTCTGATGGGGGCAAATGGGTTTGGAAGAGTGGCGTTAACGGAACAAGAAATTGAAGAACTTGTCAAGTTTGGTGGAGGAAGCCTGATGCTATGGGGATGTTTCACAGCCAAAGATGTTGGATACTTGACCAGGATCAATGTTGATCTCAATGCTGAGCTATATGTGAGTATCTTACAAGAGGAGTTACTTCATACACTTGAGTACTTTGGGTATGAAAAGGACGACATAGTGTCCAGCAGGACAACGACCTGAAGCAGACGTCGGGGATGGAGAAGGAATGATTCAATGACAATGAAGTAGAGTTGCTGTATTGGCCTCCACAGTCCCCAGACCTCAACCCAATCCAACACTTGTGGGTAGAGTTGAAGAAAAAGCTGTATTTGTATCCAAGTCCAGTCTGCACCAACATTGGGAACGTGTAAAAGAGACATGGGATCAGATTTTGGTCAAGACATGCTTGAATCTGATCCAGAGCCCAGAAGGATTCAGGCAGTGTTGAAAGCCAAAATGTGGGTTTATCAAATACGAACAAAATAATAAAAGTTAAAATTTTGATTTTTAGGAGCAAAACAGTAACTATGCTGTTACATGACAAGAATCTGCAGATGCTAAATACTTGCAAGTCAAATCTATACAGGTAAGATGATTGTCTATAAAATGAAGGGAGCCTCATGTATAAAGCTGTAGTGGAGGGTGAGATGTGGAGTCTGAAAGTCAGAAGTTCTAAACCTTGTTACCATTTTGCTCGTCAGTGTCTGTTCTATCCAAATAGCCTGATTATTGTATCATAAGATGATAAAAAGCCTGATGTTACCATTTTACTACAGTAAAGTTGTCACTTGAAACATGTGCCACGTATGAGGGAGTCTGGGTCAGAGGTTTGGGAAATTGAGGAGTCGGGGCTTTGGCTTGCCAACTCCACAACCCTGCTTAGAATATTTAAATGTTAGTGGTGCGTAAATGTTAAGTCTCCACACACTGACATGGTGCTTCTCCCTAAAAGAACTTAACCATCATAGTAGTAAGATGGAAGATAAGCATTTTTGTAATTAACCTCTTAACTTCCAGCCCTCCTTTTTTTTTTTTTTTTTTTTTGTCACCCCTGCCATCCAGGAGCCATAGTTGTTTTTATTTTACTGTCAACATAGCCTCATTAGGGTGTTTTTTTTGCAGGCTGAGTTGTATCTTTTAATGATGCAAGTTAATGCACCATATAATGTATTGGGAAGGCCCAAAAAATTATTATTTTTTTTTAATATATTTTTTTTTTTATTTCTTTCTCTGTTAGAGCTGTGATTGTTTATTTTTTTTTTGCAGGCAAGGTTTAGTTTTTATTTTTCAATTTGAAGTGTTAGTCCGTGTTCACACGGCTTATTCCCGACGGATTTGTGAGCCGTATTGAGCTCACAAATCCGCCGTGATAAGGGCGGGAAACGGGGGGGGGCCGGAGGCGGGGGGGGCGCCCTCCGGCCCATAGACTTGCATTATCCACGCGTTGCGCCTATAATGTGCATGTCACTTTCTCCCCCCGCGGCGATTCGCCGAGCGGGAGGAGAGACGGAATCCATGTTCTTATGAGAGCAGTGGATTACCGTAATGACAGGAGGATTGGCGCCGTACGAAGCGCAAACCCGGCGCGGTGTAGGGCGCCAATCCGGCCCCAAATAAGCTGTGTGAACGAGGCCTTAGGGCTTGTGCACACGGAGTTTACACTCCGTGTTACAAGCGCTTTTAGGATCCGTCTTGGATGTGCACTGTCGGTCCCCAAGACGGATCTAACAATTAGCAGTGAGATTCTCACTGCTGTCTATGCCAAACACACAGCGGCGTTCACATGGGCGATCGCCGCTGCGGGTTTCCAAAACGCGGCTCAGCTCCGTCTTGAAAAGAATTGCATGTCAAGACGGATCCTAAAAGCGCTTGTAACACGGAGTGTAAACTCCGTGTGAACAAGCCCTTAGTGACTTCTTGATCAGTTTAATTAATTTTTTTTTTCTTTTCTGGGCAGCAAGATGTTGGGTATTTTTTATGCTGTTTACCATTCAGGATAAATAACATGATTTAGTATTAGATCACAGTTTTAGGGTATTTACACCTGAAAAAAATTTCTAGGTGGATTCTGTCTTGAAAACCCAATTAACCTCAATAGTAAGTGCGCGTTGTAGTTCATTTGATGTAGAATGTGCTTTTATGGGTACTTGGGGACTAAATTGTATGTATTTTCTATATTAGCAAGTGTATGGGCTTGTATTGCTCTATTAAGGTCTCTTTTATTATAATTTTGTTATAGAAACAACATGTTAGATATGTATAGCTCCACATTCTCTTTTTAATATATTCATTAATGACCTTACGCATGGGTTGCACAGTAGAATATCGATCTTTGTAGATGATACTAAGCTCTGTAAAGTAATCAACGCAATAGAGGATAATGTGTTATTACAAAGGGATCTGGATAAGTTGGAGGCCTGGGCAGGGAAATGGCAGATGAGGTTTAACACAGATAAATGCAAGGTTATGCACATGGGAGGAAAAAATCCATTACATGATTACATGTTAAATGGAAAAAGGCTGGGTAAAAATGACACGGGGATGGACTTGGGAATTCTGGTGGACAGTAAACTTAACTGTAGTAGCCAGTGTCAGGCAGCAGCTGCCAAGGCAAACAGGATTATGGGTTGTATTTAAATGGACATAGATGCACATGATGGGAACATTATTCTCCCATTATACAAATCACTGGTCAGAACACAAATGGAATAGTGTGTACAGTTTGGGCACCAGTTAGCAGGCAAGACATTGTAGAGCTTGAACAGGTACAAAGGCGGGCAACAAAAATAATAAAAGGACTGGGTGGACTACAATACCCAGAAAGATTAGCAAGGTTAGGGTTATTTAGTTTAGAGAAAAGATGGCTTCGGGGGGACATAATAAATATATTTAAATATATTAACCTCTTAACGACCTTAGACGTATGCATACGTCCAGATCGTTTGGGGGTTCACGCCCCCTGACGTATGGATACGTCCTGAGGATCGCGCGAACTCTAAAGCAGAGTTTGCGCGATCGGCGCGGGGTGTCAGCTGTATATTACAGCTGACATCCCGCTGCGTCGGCCCCGACCCGCAATCACTCCAGGGGTGGGGTGGGGTTGGGGGTTAACCCCTTAATTATCGCGACCATCGGGTCGCAATAACTGAGAGACGCAGGAGGAGATCGCTCCTCCTGCGTCTGTCGGCGACAGCAGCGCATGATCGTGCGGCTGTTGTGTGCTGACAGACAGCACGGAAGGCATAGAAGGCATAGCCACAGGCTATGTACTGATTCCTATTGAATGAGGGATCTGAAGATCTCTCATTCAAATCCCCTATGGGGAAAAGTAAAAAAAAAAAATGTGAAAAACAAGTAAAACACAAACACGAAAAATAAAATAAAAAACACGTACACCGTGTTTCACCTGTACAAACGCCAGTCGCCCCAAAAAAGATCAAAAATAAAGTACCCATATTTGGTATTGCCGCGTGCGTAACGACCTGCCCTATAAATCTGTCATGTTAATTTACCCGTACGGTGAACGGCGTAAAAAAAAAAATAATTTACAGATTTAAGATTTTTGTTCATCCCGCAGCACATAAAATGGAATAAAAGCGATCAAAAACTCCTATAAACGCCAACGTTGTACCAATTAAAACGTTCATTCATCCCGCAAAAAAAAAAGTCCTTACACAGCTCTGTATACGGAAAAATAAAAAGTTATGGCTCTCCTAAGATAGCGATGCATAAATATTCTTTTACACACTAAAAACACTTTATTTATTTATTTTTTTAAAGTGCTTCAACATAAAAAAACTATATAAATAAGGTATCGCCATAATCAGATTGACCCACAGAGTAAAGCTAACTTATTACGGATACTGCACAGTGAGCGCTGTTAAAAATAAAAATAAAACGCACAACTAGGATTGCAGTATTTTCTTCCCACTCTCCCTTCCCAAAAAACGGATTTAAAACTGTCAAAAAGTTTTGGGCCCCCCAAAAAATTTTGATAAAATAAAAAAATTTTCAATATCCCGCAAAAAACAACCCTTTTACCAGCCCCATACACAGAAAAAAAAAAAAATTTATGGCTCTGGGACTATGGCGAGCAAAAAGTTTTTTCCCGGGGTTTGAAAAAAATTGTTTTTTTGTTTTTTTTTTGGTTTTTTTTCCATATCAAAAAGGATTTTTTTTTTAAACCCAATAAAGTAAGTTTTTAAAAAAAACCCACTACCGGTTTTTTTTTTAAAAAAAAAAAAAAATTTTTTTTTAAAAAAAAAATTTTTTTTTAAAAAAAAAACAAAAACCCCCCCCCAAAAAAAAAAACCCCCCCCCGGCCCCCCAAAAAAAAAAAAAAAAAAAAAAAAAATTTAAAAAAAAAATTTTTTTTTTTTTTAAAAAAAAACTAAAAAATTTTTAAAAAACCCAAAAAACCCCCCGTTTAAAAAAAAAATTTTAAAATTTTAAAATTTTCCCCCTGGTGGGGTTTTTTAAAAAAAAATTTTTAAAAAAAAAAAAAAAGGGGGGGTTTTAAACCCCCCCCCCAAAAAACCTTTGGGGGGAAAAAATTTTGGGGGCCCCGGGGGTTTTTTTTTTTGGGGGTTTTGGGCCCCCCAAAAAAAATTTTGGGCCCCAAAAAAAACCCCCCTTGGGGCCCGGCCCAAAAAGGTTTTAAAAATACTGGATTTGGGGGTTTTAAGGGGTTTTAAAATTTTGGGGTTTTTTTTTTAAAATTTTTAAAAAAATTTTAAAATTTTAAAATTTTAAAAATTTTTTTTTTTCAAGGAAGGGGAAAAAAATTTTGGAAATTTTTTTTTTTCCCCCTTTTTTTTTAAGGGGGTTAAAGGGGGGGGGTTTGTTTTTTTTTTGTTTTTTTTTTAAAAAAAAATTTGGGGCCCCCCTTTTTTTTTTGGGGGGGGGGGGGGTTTTTTTTTTCCCCCCCCGGGGGGGGGAAAAAACCCCGGGAAATTTGATCCCTTCCCGGCCCCCGGGGGGGTTTTTCCCCCAAATTTCCCCCCCTTTTGGGAAAAGGAAATTTTAAAAAAGGGTTTGGGGGGCCCCCAAAGGGGGGGAAAAACCCAAAACCCGGGAAACCCCGGGGTTTTTTTTTTTGGGGACCAACCCCCATAGAAAATTTAATCACATCTTTTTAACTGCACGGCAAACGCTGTAAAAATTTAACCCCAAAAAAAAAAGGGTGGAACTGCTTTTTCCCCCCCCCCATTTTCAGGGCCCAATGCAAAAAAAAAACGATGGAAAAAACCTGGTGCCCAAAATGCACAGTCCCCCTATATGAGACCATGACGGGTTTTTAATTAAAAGGGGGCATTTCTAAGATTTCACCTGTTTGATTTTCGGTGGCTTTGCAAATGCGACATGGCACCCCCCAAAAACTGCTTTCCCAAAAGCCAATAGCGCTCCCTCTCTTGGACGCCCTGCATGCCCCCAAACGCAGTTTAACCCACTGTCGGATTGCAAAATTGAAGAAATTGTTAACAAAGTTTGGGGTTCTTTTTTCCGGATTCCTTGAAAAATTTAAAAAAAAATTTTTAAGCTAAATTGCAGATTATTGGAATTTTTTTTTTTTTTACATTTTCAAGCATAATGCAAAAAAAAAAAATTGAGAATTACCTGTGGGGCGATAACTCACTACCACCTGTATAATACCAAAGGGGTGTAGTTTCCCCATAGGGGTTTTTTTTAGGGTATTTATTAATTCTAACCTTAGGTCCCCCTAAAAACCTGAAATGGCGCCAAAATAAAAATTGCTTTAAAAATGAGCCCCCCAGAGTATAGTGGTGCTTTTCCTTTCGGGGTTTATGGTTGAGCCAAATAATGCACAGGGCCCAAAGAGATCTCTAAAAACGGCAGACCGGGGGGAAATATTTACATTATTTACCTGTTAAATTTTACCGTTTTCAGTAAATAAGGGGGAAATATTAAAAAATCTGAAAAAAATAGTAAAATTTTGAAATTTCACCTCCACTTTGTTTAATTTTGTGAAATACCTAAAGGTTATCAATTTTTCTAAACACTGTTGTAAATATTTAAAGGGGGTTCAGTTTCTTGATGGAGTAATTTATGGGGGTATCTAACATACGGGCCCCAAAAAGCCAGTCAGAAAGGGGAATGGCCCCAAAAAAAAATGTATATTGCAAATTTTTTTAAAAATGTGAGAAATTACACAAAATTTCTAAGCCCCAAATGTAAAAAAAAAAAGGAATTTAAAAAATGATCCCAACCCATAGTGGCATATGGTAGATTATTTTAAAAACTATTTTGGGGTGAATAATTTTGTCTTGCACGCAGAAATTTGAAGTTTCAAAAAATACAAATTTTTCTACATTTTATAAAAATTTTTGATATTTTTCACAAACAAACAAGGATTGTATGGAAAAAAATTTTCTTACTAATTAAAAGCAAAATGTGTCAGAGAAAGCAATTCTGAATCACATGGTGGGTAAAATTCAAAAAGTTATTCTCAACAAGTGAACATGTAGATTTCAAAAAATAGGGCTGTGTCGGAAGGTAAAAAACGGGGCTGGGCCCTTTAAAGGGGGTTTAAAAAGGTAAAATACAGAGATTCCCAAATTTATTTGTACCCGAAAAGGGGCACCTCTTAATCTAGAGGAAAGCACGTTTCTACATAAACATAGAAAGGGATTCATTACCCCTTCCCCAGAAATTTTTGTGGAAAATTCCCTTTTAACAGATTCGAAAAGACTGGTGCTTTTTTAGAGTCAATAATATAACAATTTTATAGGACGGGATTCTGGAAAGGGTTGGAACTTTTTTTCTAGATTAATATAAAAGTTTATTGACTAGGATTTGGAGAAGGGTTGGATCATTTTAGATGTAATATAAAAAGTTATAGTGCTAGATTCTGGAAAAGGGTTGTGACCCGGGGATTTATTTGATTGCCAGTTTGGATTCCTCGGGAAATAAACCCACAAGCCAAAAAGGGTGAATGGATGGACGTCTCTTTTTTTTGGCCTTACAAACTATGAAACATGTCTTGTGGAATATGTGTAGGATTCTTGGTGTTATATTACAATTGGTTAAAAGGCTGTTTTAATTAAAGAGGACCCCGTTGTTTTAGTAAAATTTTTATTTCCTGTTTTAAAAAACATTCTAGAAAAAATCTCTTATGACTCGGACAACTGGGTGTTACCAGTTAGGGGCTAACAGTCAGTGTTAAGGGACTCAGCCATTTGGAGACTGGATTGGTAACACCCATCTGACTGATTCAGTAACACATTTCTGGGAGGAATCACAGAGGAAAAGCACAACACTCAGTTATAAGAGAAGGTTTACTAAAACAGACAGGGCCCTTTTAAAAGGACCAGCCTTTTACAATTAATATGACATAAGAATTTTACACTACCACAAGACATTTAGTAGTCTCTAAAGCCGAAAAAAGACAGACGTCCTTCCCTTCACGTTTTGTAAAATGTTTTATCCAAATAATAATAGAAGATGCTGCAGAATTGTTATTTTACAGGAGAATTTTCTTAAACGGATATGTCATGGACGGCCACAGGTTGTCTTTAACTTGTATCAAACTGGTAATAAACTTTTTTTTCTTTTGTACATAGGAAAGTAAAAAAGGGATCTTTACTGATTGATTCAAGCACCATTGACCCAGCAGTGTCAAAAGAATTGGCAAAAGCTGTTGAAAAAATGGGAGCTGTGTTCATGGATGCCCCTGTGTCTGGTGGTAAGTGCTTACATTTTGGTTTTCACATAGTTATACTTCTGTTATATCCTGCATAAAAATCTAGATCCTTTCGATTTTTTTTTTTTTTTTTTTATAAACTGTGCTGTAATTTATGACCATCCAGCCCAATATTCCATCTATTTACTCGAGAGGGTAAAAAGCTTTGAAGAAAAGTTCCTGTGCATGTGTCCAATTTTGTTTCTCTCCTCTTTGAACCTGTTAGTCTACCATACACCTTTTGGGTTTTCTTTAGTATCAATGATTGGGTGCTGCCATAATGAGCAGAACAAATACCAATCACCAGAACTTAGCTAACATATCAGACCAGAGTTTCTAAAAGAAAAACCTTGACTATTTTATCTTCCTCCTTGACTTAGGTTAGACATTCACATGACATTAACAAAGATAAATGAGCTACAAGTAAGAAATGGTATTTTGCCATGGATCCAGAAGCATAAGCTTACAGTAAGAGTACACAAGTGTTATACTGCAGGAGTCTCCATATCACATTTTTCATCTACATACACCAGGAAATCTCCTGATGTACATGGTTAAGATGTCTATAGGATCACTTTAGCACTGCAGAAGCCAGAAGTGGATCCTGTTAGCCTCTGTTGAGATGGTATTGTATGTGTCAGTATACTGCAAAAAATCAAGTGTGGAAAAGGTTAGTATAATCTATTCCACATACAGGACTGAAAAAAAAAAAATATATATATATATATATAATGTGCACGCACACACCATTCGGTCCATGTATATTTGGACACTGACACAAATTTCGTTTTTTTTAACCTGTTTACTAAAACATATTCAAGGAACAGCAGGAGTAGAAGCAGGTAACACAGGGGTTAACACAGGAACAGCAGAGACCAGCAGCAGAGTTCAGGAGCTCAGATGGACATTAATGAACTGACATTGGAGCAGAGGCAGGAAGTTCCTTATATCGTGGAAGGTCATAGGTCATTGGACGGGAATTCGTACAATGTCCCTTTAAATCCAGACCAATGGGGGGGTGTATCCCTTAGGGATCGAGTGCAGACACAGACAGGAACACAGCTAGGTGTATACTCGGAAACATGGGACACAGCAGGGATCGGCCTTCATGGAGACCGGTCCAGAGGTGCAAGGAAACACAGCAGAGACACAGCCATGCCCGCAAGGAACGCAGCATGGAGCGAGACAGCAGCAAACAGGTGCGGCCCAGACCATTGCAGAGACACAGGCACGTCCACAGTGCATGCCTGGGACTGCGGCGTGAACCGTGACAATAGGGTTTAGATCCAGACTCCACAAATCTTCTTTTTCAGCCATTCTTTGGTTAAAGGGGTATGCTTTGGTTTGATCACTTATCGTCTCTTCAGCTTGAAGTCAAGCACTTATGTGCTGGTATTATCCTTTAAAACGTTTACAGGAGTTTTATCGTTTGAGCTGTTCGTGCTGTTATGCTAATTTTCTGAGATTGAGTTTGAAATCCAGGGGCGTGCCTCTCTGCCCAGGGGGCGTGCCTCTCTGCCCAGGGGGCGTGCCTCCCCTCACTGAAGACCTGTGACATCATCATTCTGGGTTAGGCAGTAGAAGCAGAAGGTTGTCTGGATATAACAGCTCTGTAGCCTCCTGCGTGCTTATGTCTGCAGCCTTCAGGCTCCACAAATGACACTGAAAGCCAGCAGCTGTAACTTCTGTTCTAGTGGTGTTCACCCAAATTGTACTGACAACAGGCAGAGATCTTTACTCAACTACAAGGACAAATGTCAGCTCAAGTAAAGATCTCTGCTTGCTGTCAGTGACAATTGAGTGAAAACAATGGGGAGGAGAAGCAATCTGCTTTGAGAGAGTACCCTGCTCATCCTATAACTAACTTGGGCTCGTGGTGCAGTGGTAGGGCTTTGGCTTTACAAGGAAGGGGTTTGGAGTTCTAGTCCCTCAGAGTATTGCCCCCCCCCCCTAAATTCTACACATATGTAGAGAGACCTAAAATATATATGTCAATCTCTATAATGATATATATACACATATATAGCTCCCCTATATCATGTCTCATCCCCCAGAGTATATGCATTGTATCACGTATGTTGGAAGTACTTGGTGTGACTACTGTGAGGACACTATATAGGGGAGCTTTGTGTGTGTATATAAATAAATTTATAGATGTTCACACATATATTTTCATGTCTTTACATATGTGTACAATTTATAAAATAAAATAAAAAACAACTACTGATGGGGCTTGAACTCCTAACCTCTCTCTTGCAGAGTGGATCAGCTAAGCACTAGACTACACAGACAGCTTGTACACATACTGAGTTGAATCCCTATGTTGTACACTACAGATGATGATGTCATAAGGAGGCGGGGCTTGCATTAGATCTGAGGAACAGAACACCCTCTTTTCAAAGTTACAGCTTAAGGACTGGACCTGTGGCAAAAGCCCTTTAAACAGCCAGTAATTACCCGGATCATTCACCCTAGAGCTGGGAGATATATATAGAGCCAGGAGACCTTGGTTTCACTATCGATTTTAACAGCTCAGAGGGAATTAAACACAGTGTGCAGGCACAGTGCAGGGGGCGTGGCCGGGGCGTTTCCTGTTTAGGGGCCTATCCCAACAGGTTGAATGAAATGTCAGCCAGCCAATCACAGTGCAGGGGGCGGGATCCGACCAGGGGGCGTGGCCGATCAGCAACAGCAGAAATAGAACACAGATTTACAGAAAAGCTCATATCTGCTAAACCAAGTGACTGAGGTAATGCAACCCAATTACAAAAGTGCTTATTTTTACTGTCCTCATAATCTGAGACATGATCATTGTAATGATAAAACCCCTTTAATACACCTTTTTGAAAGTATTGCTTAGGAAGTGACCGCAAGATATCCGGCCCTAAGACACCAAGGCCAATCCAAACTATTAAAGGGGTTTTGCCCCGAAGTAAAATTGATGTGGGAAACTTGCAAATGAAATAAAAAAAAAAAAAAAAATGTCACCATTCATTATTATTAAAAATTTTGCACCATTTTTGTTTTACTGCTTGGACCTGTCTCAGTAATCAGATAGCGGGGATCTGTAACATGACTTATCCTGGACCCCGTCCTCTATCTTACCAGCCTGTTTTCCATCATAAGGGACGTGAGTTATATTTATTGCATACATCATGTTGATTTTTCCTTAGATGTTCCGATTGTTATCAACTGCAATTTTTCCTGATGAACCCCAGTATCTAGGGGGGAAACGCGTTGGAATATTGGAATATTTATGCGTTATTGATCATCTTCTATGACGCATCATCAATTCATAGAAATTATTGAACATCAAACGTATATTGTCTTTGTATTGTTATTTTTCACAGCACTTTTTTTGTTTGTGCACTCCATTTTGTGGTATATGTGTTTTTCTTTTTTTTCATTTAGATGTAGCTAGGGACAGGGTTGTTTAGGTTCCAGTGTGGGGGCGCCCTTATTGGGGCGATTTCCCCATTTTTGAGGCAGACAGGTTTTTGATAGGGAAATATTTGAGGTATCTTTTCTTTTTCTTTCTCAATTCTTATTTTTTTTATTAAAAGTTATGTTTTATGTATCTTTATTCTAGGTGTTATACCTGTAGTTGTTTTGGTTTAAATTGTATTGGTATACCCAGAACTTCATTTCATGATATCAAGGGTTCTCTACACCTATACATCGTGCTTAAGTAGAGTACATGGTAGTGTTTCCATTTTTGTTTTAGCTGCTCCTTTAGTGATCCGTTGTTTACAGCTCGTCTCCAGGGGATACGACCAGGGCTGTGAGCTCCCCAGTCCTGGTCAGACATGCTCCTACATCACTTCTCCTCTCAGGCAGCTACTGAGTGTTCAAACCCCAGGAGCTGTCACTCTACTCCCGTCCTCTGTACTTCTTAGTAATTAGTCAAACAGTGCAAATAAATAAAAAAAAGAAACCTTAATCAGGTTTGGTTCCTGCAAGGTTTTGAACCTAGGACCTTTGTGCCTGGAGGCAAAAACTTTACCTCTCAGCTACGCACAATGCTTTACATAAACAGACCTTTTGACTACAGAGCGGAAAGGCTTGGTGATGTCATCCTGCAGGGTCACATGATATGCAATTCAAACAAATCACACGCCCCCTTGTGGGCACACAGAGATGAAGAACTGGATGCAGGAGGTATGAAATGAGATTGTGGCAAAACCCCTTTAAGCTCCCTTCACCATGTTTTAAGGTTGGGATGAGCATTTGGCACTTGTGTGCAGCGTTCTTTATCATCCAAAATAGCATCTCATCTGTCCATAGAATATTTTCCCAGAAGCATCAAGGAACATACAGGTGGCATCCCGCAAACTTGGTATGAGCTGCATATCCCTTCTGCCATGCCCTGCCCATTTTTCTAGATATGTTGGCAGTGCAAATTCACAGTTGTTTGTACCAAAATGTTTGACACTTGTATTCCGACCACCTATTGAATATAGCTGTCGGGGTGGTTGGCAGACAATTCTGCAAGGACAGTCTGTGAGGCTGTTGCAGTTTGCAGCTGTATAGATATAATGCAGCTGCAAGAAGGGAGAACCGGCTGCCAGTGACAACTGGGCTCTCAAGAGAGCAAGCAGGGACAGTTTATTACCATCCCTGCCTTCCTGAACACTGTATACACTATGGCTAATGAGTATTGTCAATGCAGCTAAGCAGGAAGCCTTCAGGCTTTCTTCCTCCTGTCCCTGGTGGTCACATAGTGGCCATGGACCTGCAGGAGCTGATTGGGCTTAACAGACCCAGATCATCTGTGAAGTCGGCGCAGGGTTGATGAGCAGTAAAAACAAAGTTTTTTAAAAAAGGCCTTCCCAGAAGTCTTTTTCTGATCTTATGAGAGGCACGATGTATTAACTCTATAAAAAAAAATTAAAAACCTTCACTACTCAATCCTTTAGCCCCATCACAGACACCCTAAAGTGTGGCACTTTTTGCTATTAAAAAAATAAAAAAAGACTTTTTTTTTTTTTTCTTTCCATGAAATTTAAAAAAATTAATGTAAAAATTGAATAGTGAAACTTAATGTGTCACAGCAAAAAAGTATTTGAACAGCCAAGTGTGAGAGAGCCTTCTAGCTTTCAAGCCCTGATGTACTGAAAAACAATGGTACCTGGTGGGGATTGGGGGTAAACTGCCTGGTCTAGAAGTGGTTAATTATTTTTTCTTTCTGTTGGCCTGCCTGCTTTGGGTGCTGTATTTGCACAAGTTTTATGGTTGCATTGATCCAGATTACTCTTCTTCCAGTGTTTAGGATAAAATTACTGCATATAGTTTTTGCTTATACAGTTATATGTAAGTCTATTATAATCGCCACCATGCAGCGCACAGTTGATCATTGATGTCCCTGAAGTAGAACACGGCATCCTCTGTGTGACTCCTTACTTCAAAGCTTCAAACATAACTACCGATTCTTACACCACTTTCAGAATAATTATTATATATCAAACCATTTATAAGCACCTGATGATGATACAGTGTCAGGCTGTGTATCCAGATAGCAGTTTCCTCAATTTACTGTATCCAAACAGAATTGTATCTGAGAGCAGTGGGATCCACAAGTGAGCTATTGATTAGCATGGTGGAGATCAAGTGGCTGGTAATATGAGTGCAGGGTACACCATACCGTATTTGAGCTCTTGTTAGAGTCAGATTTGCTCTGACTGTATGTCTCACTTTAAAAAAAAAAAAAAAAGTTTTTTAAAAAAGTTTTACTTATATTATCATAATAAATCTAGGAAGTTTGGTAGCAAAAAGGATCACAATATCCTATATTGCACCTGACATATAGTATATTAAACATGAGGACATAGAAAAAGACATTTTTAGTCTATTTTCAGTTCACTTTAATTAAAAGTATTTGTGTGGAAGAATGTATTCTCTATACTGACACACTATGCTATTCCAAAAGGAAAAGCAACTTTATAAATGTGATGTATAAAACTACAATTCATAGGGCCTCATTGCAAAATGAGTTGTGGGGAGGTGGGGGGGTGGGGGGGCAATACCTAATGATGGGAAACTGAAACCGCAGCATAAGAAACACTAGTTAGGCCACGTTCACATCTATGTCGGAGGTTCCTTTCAGGATTCGTTCCATGAGAGACAAGTGGTGCCTAATGGAACAAGTTACTCCAGTGGGATTCATTGTGTTTCCTTCATAAAGTTGTTTGTCCTTCTGATATTATAGTGGGCCAAACTAGATAATAAAGTTGTTGTTTTTATTTCCACAAGCATAATTTTTTACAAAAAAAAAAAAAGACATGAAAATAGGCAAAACCTGTGACGGAGGCTCAGAACAGAACCTCTGATGCAGGTGGGAGCCAAGCCCTAAAGGTATAACTAGTGCCATATATCTGAGAGAAACAAAAAGAGCCACCTAGACCCTAACTAATGCCTATGGGTGTAGTTAAAAAATAGCTTTTAATATCTCAATTAAAACACACCAAACCATATAAATAATAAACAAAAAAGATGCAGAACAGCGGAGCACTCGCCCCAACAAGGGCGACCCCCGCACCGAAACACCCCAACAACAATCAACAGTACTACAAGAAGAATACTAGACACTTATAAACATCACAAAGAGAAAAACAAGGACAGCATCCGCTCTTAGTAGCGAGACACAAAAATAGTACTACAGACATGAGATGTATCACATATAGAACATGCAACCATATCCAACGCGTTTCCCCCACACAGATCTTGTGGGTTCATCAGGGAACAAAGAAATATTCGTCTGTATAATGTAAAGATAAGATATTATGCTTACGTCCCTTTAACAATGGAAATATAAAGCCAGGTCCCAGGATCCTGTGATATTCCACCAATAGTAATGCTAGGCCAGATGATATCCAGCAAAGTAGATATGGCTGTCCTGGTTTTTGGCTTTGTGATGTTTATAAGTGTCTAGTATTCTTCTTGTAGTACTGTTGATTGTTGTTCCGGTGCGAGGTCGCCCTTGTCGGGGCGAGTGCTCCGCTGTTCTGCATCTTTTCGTTTATTATTTATATGGTTTGGTGTGTTTTAATTGAGATATTAAAAGTTATATTTTAACCACACCCATAGGCATTAGTTATGGTCTAGGTCAAGCATCCTCAAACTGCAGCCCTCCAGCTGTTGGGAAACTACAACTCCCATCATGCCTTTATATAATCTATAACATTGGGAATGATATGAGTTGTAGTTTCCCAATAGCTGGAGGGCCGCAGTTTGAGGATGCCTGGTCTAGGTGGTTCTTTTTGTATTTCTATGGTGTCAATGCCGGGTAATTATATTTTGGGGGTCTCCTCTACCCTTTATCTTTTGAGAGGTTGTAGTTTTTTGTTTCATATATCAGAGAACCCACATAGTAGCGCTAGATAGCAAAAGCCTTCTAAAGCCTTTGACTTTTTTGTTTTTTGCTAAGAGGTACTACAGTCTTGCACCTGGGTGGCCCCCTTAACCTTTGGGCCCATAACCGCTACTATGGCTATAATTAGGCCCATGAATATGGATAAAAACTTTTTGCCTTGTATGCTTATTTTGTTGCACAAATCTAGGTCTATAGATGAAGAAAGTAAATAGATAAAATATTCGTATAGTTTTATATCTTTTATATATACACATTTCTTTCACTGATCTTTGTCGTTTGTGTTCCGTAGGGAAGCAGCTGTATTTGCGTCTGACATATGTTAATTAATAAGACCCTGCAAACAATAACGCTGTTGCATGTATCTTTAATCACTTCTAATGACGCTAATTAGTGTGATAAGCTGGTGTCTATGTCTCTTTCTGTCACATTGGACTATCCCTTTAATCTGGTGGAGGTAATCTGTGCCCATTTATGACTCAAAGAGATAACGATGAGTTTAGATTTCTATTTCTGCCACTAAGTGAGGAGAAAACACAAAAGGCAATAAATACTCTTGACCAGAACCATTAAATTGAAAAGCTGGGATTTCTCCTGGTCTTGACTTGAAGCTGTTTGTTTATCAGCTGGCGCCTAGTCTGGAGCTGAGAGCTCAAGATTTCTATCTGCTTCAGAACTTTGGAGAATTTCGCAAGGCACTTTCATTTTAACTTTAAGGTAACTTGAGTTTATAGCTTTGGCTTTAAAGATTACTAATGATTTACTCATTTCCTTGCCATTTAACCGAAGTGGACTTTTTTCCCAGGAAGGGATCTGTGTTTATTTAGGGCTTTTGTCTGCGGAGGGATTAAAAGGCGGCCCACCTACATCGTGAACTTGATGGCAGTAAAAACTCACCAAAACACACCATAAAAACTTTCTTACCATGGCATTAATTATACAGTGTTGAACTGCTAAGAGCCATGTTTTATTCATACCTTGACTCTTACAGTAAGATTTTTTTATTTTTTTTTTTGCTTTACGTCATTGTAAGATAGTTATTTTGTTCTGTACACATGCTACTTCACATTCTTGCCTATGGGTTTACATTGCTTATTAGTACTATAATAATACCTATTATTTGTGTGTATATATAGACAGGTCTGTGTGTTCTATTCAGTATTTAGTTTGTGTTTCTGTAGATAGTAGTAATATACTGACATTATGTAGAAGTCAAATACAAGTCTGCATTTTCGCTGATCAGCAGCTAAGCCAGTATGTAAAGCATCAGGCACACTCCATCTTTTTTTACGTTATGCCACAAGATGGCAATACATTCTTACAACCTCAGGGTAATAAATAGAGGAGAGTACAATAGAAAATGATATACCTGTTCAATCACCATTGACTGATTCTAATTTGTTATACAGTTCAGTCCTTTTCAACATATTTCCATTTTATTCACATTGGACTGAAATTTAAATGTAGGAGTATTAATATATTCAGGATATGTTTCCTTAGGAAATGTAATGAAATTTAAAGCGATTCAAAACCAGTTATATTTAGATTTAAATATTTTAGATTCACTTTTATTTATAAATCTTTATTTTATTGCCAATAAAACCAATAGCCTTATATCAAAGTTACAATTTTTTTTTATTCTGTTCCCTTACTTTGCTGTGTATATTTGGTCTTTTATTTCACAACGCTGAACCATTTTATAGTTACAGCATTAACCACAGCCAAAAATTGTAATTATTGCACTACTTATATTCTAAATTGAAATTATATGCACTTATATTTTTGCAAACAAATCTTAAGTTATTGTATTATGTATGGCATATAGAACTGTACAGTTGCTAAATTGGGAATGATTGAAGATTTAATTTGTTGTATCATGTAATCTATAATGAGGTGTGTGTGTGTATGTATGTATGTGTGTGTATATATATATATATATATATATATAATTATATATATATACACACACACACACACACTATTATATATATAATATATATATATATATATATAATATATAATATATACATATACACACACACACATATATAAAATTTAAAATATGGGGAAAAATGTGGTATAGGTGTATACATACATGTGTGTTAACAAGCATAACACACATTTATATATTGCACCTACACCATACCAGTTTTTTTCCCCACTAAAGAAGGGAGGGCAAAACATGTATTGGGCCCACAGGGATTATCTTGGTCAGTGTTGTTACTATATTTTTGAGTTTCCGCTGTCATTTTTTTTCTGCCTCTGATATTTAGCTCTATGATGTGTTATCTGTGTATTGATTAGACAGGGGTTATATAATGTTATTTATGTTTGTGTATTGTTGATTTATAAAGATGGGTTGGTTGGGAGGTATGTAGAAGTTGGGGTGTGAGATTTTTGTTTCTGTGCGTTTTCGTCTATATATGTAATGTGTGTGTGGAAAGATAGATATCTCAAAAGACATATTAAAAGGCCGACACAAAAATAGATTACATAAAATAACACATTTTTATTACACCCACATAAAACCTACATTAAGAGTGTAAACATAGAGGAAAAGAGCTACTTGCATAGAAGGGACACCAAATGGTTACATACATCACTATAAGTAAATAATATTCATATATAAATATGTTGTTAAATAAGCCCAGTCTAATAGATTCATAGATAATGCAACATGTCAAAAGGTACCGTAAATGCTATAAGGGTAAGAAAGGTGGGTGGAAAAAATTAGGGAAATGAGGGAGAACTCGGGGTAAAGTGATAATAGCGAGCACGATTGGACCTGTGGGTCTAATGCATGTTTCTCCCTCCCTTCTTCAGCCCCCCCCCCCAAAAAAAATAAAAATAAATAAAATATACATACATACACACACGCAGCTATGTATATCACACCCCCATGTAATTTATATATCAGCAGGTCCCGATATGGGAAAGCTTGGATCCGGCGCACTTCGTAAAGATATCAAACTCACATAAACATCTACAAAACTGCTTTACGGAATGGATATAATAAATTAATATATATATATAAGATATAGATATATATAGCAGTTTTGTAGATGTTTATCACTGTTGGGTATAGAATTACTGGATTTCAGTGTGATCATGGTCACATTGCTGCTCCCCGCTGCTGAACCTAAAGGGGTTGTCTAACTACATTGATACTTCTTACCTCAGTCCTGTTTTCTTGGTTTCATTTTGAATTCAGGGGCGTGTTTACTGGCTTCCACTAGGCTGCAGTAGAAGCCAGGTCTGTAGCTATAGTGACCTGAGGAGCTGAGGCAGCCCATACAAGAGGGGATATCTAGGAATAGGTAGGACACTGTTAATGAACCCATATTGCAAAGTGACTTGTTTTTGCAAGATCTTTAACATAAAAAGCAATACTTGTAATGAGACGACCCCTTTAAGTTTGTGAATGTGACTTAGGAAAATGTGTATTTCTTAACAAGAAAAAATACTCTTACATTTGTGCAGATGACAAATGGGATACACTTTGGGTGCTTTCACACGGAGCGCTTTTTAACACATTAATTGCTGTGTATTTTCTGAAAAAAAAAAAAAAAAAAACACCTAAAACGCTTTGTGTGAAAGCAGCCTATATTGGCATGTTTTATATATTGCATAAATGTTATTGGCTTTGTATTTGTTTGTATAATTGGCAAAAAATATAGTTATCGATTAGAGAAAGGAAGTGGCTATTCTTTATTACCGAGCAGCAGGATATTTGTTTGTATTTGTTTTAAAAATTGAAGGTTATTAATGTACATTTGTAAATCCTGTAGTAAAGTGTTCTAGTCTTCTAATATTTTCTGCATTATAATGTTCGATTACTCACTTAATACACAGCTGAGCACAATTTTCTTCTGTTTAGGTTTTCTCATTGTTATTGTTTATACAAGTAATTTTTTTATATTTTTTTTTATACCCAGTAATTTCTTCTTTTTTTTTTCCCCGTTTAAGAGGAGTCTTTTTATGTTCATAAACACAATCATTCAAAAATTTTGTTTAGGGAGCTTTCTTTTTGTTAACCAAATTACTACTGTAATATGCTAGTAATAATATTTTAATTTTAAACCATATTATTTTTATTAAGTTTTAAGGTTCACATTTTAGGTTTTTATTGCAAGACTTGAAAACCCACGAAACTGGTACAAATACTCAAATGTGTGTAATGCATAAGCATGTCAGACACTGCTAATCTTGGCATCTGCTGTTTTTTATAAAATTAAATTTATAAAATTAATCTTAATTTCTTTTCTTTGTGGTGTTTACTTAACAAACTTCCAACTGTCCTTTTTCTCTTTTTTTCTTTTCCTTATGTCCCTGAAAAAGATGAGACTGTATAAATAGTACTGTAAGGATAAGAATACAGCCTTAGGACTTCTGCATAAAGGCTATGCAGAGACCGATGGAGCTCCCATAGTTAGTACAGAGCTGTGATCATTAATTATTCCACTATAGTGTTTTGTGTGTATATATATATATATATATATATATATTATAGGCTCTGTGAGGAGCTGAAACATCGCATTCACTAAGCATGGAGGAATAAACTTCTCTGTTATGCTTTAATTCTTTGTGGAGTGCCGTGGATTTTTTTCTATTTATATTTTGGAGGCTCATAAATCGGAGCTGTTGCTGCTGGCACCCATTTTTACTACATTGTCTATGGTTTCTGCATGGTGGACTTTATCCAAGGACTGCTGCTTTTCTTCATATGTATATGTGTGTGTGTGTGTGTATATGTGTGTGTATATATATATATATATATATATATATATATATATATATATATATATATATATATATATACACTCTACTAATGGGAGAGTATATACTTGAAACACCATACATGTCATGAACTTGCATGGTAAGACAGAGAGACTGTCACTCTTATCACTGTCCCCCCTCAACACGATCACAGAGTGCTAGTGGGTTGTCATGATAGCTGCGGGCCTACTGAAAGCCCCAGGTCGGCCATCTTTCTACATCTATTCAACTGGCGTGCTACACTTCAGGACAGTATTATTGAGCAATCAGTTGATCACTTGGAGCTGAGGAGAAAGTTTTACCAGCTCTGCTGATGGAAAAATAAAAACTCTCAATAGGGAGTAAAGTAAAAAAAAAAATAGCCGATAGTCTATTGATTCAGTTTTATCAAAAACTGTTTCTTATAAACAATTTTTTTAGGCTTCCTTTGCATTTCAATTTTTCATGGCATTTTATTCATGCAGTTTTTGTGGCTCTCTTTCTAAAGAATATGTGTGGGTACATGTGGTCTTTGGTGCATTTTTACTGAGATCATGTGATCCATTAGATGATTTGTAATGGGGATAAAAAAAACACCACAAAAACTGCATCAAAAATGGCACAAATTTTATACATTTGAAAAACTGGATCGAGAAACAAACAAACGGTCTGAAAAATGGCATACCTACAACCTGCATCGTTTTGGTTGCATTTTTTGACAGTGGCAGTTTTTTTCCAAAATGAAAAATAAAATGGCACAAATAAAGCCATTTATATAGTGCATTTTATGTCTCTAAATTGCAAGCTAACATCTGGCCATAGCCATTTTTGCACAAAAAAAACACTAAAAACACAGTTTTCTGTAAAAACCCACCACGTAACACCACCCTTATGGCTCCTGTACACATTCTTTCTTTAGGGTCACTGTGGCAAGCAGAAGAAATACCCTGCCTAACCTTTCCTCTGGAACGTGCTTTTCATTAAATCCTCTGCTTTGGTGAAGAAATAATAAATAACTAGAGAAACAGAGTCGGCACAAAATTTCAGAAATCAACTAGCACAAAATATTTAGCAGCTGAGGCCTCATCCATTAATAAAGCCACATTAAATTCTTCATGCTTGTTTGCCATATTAACCTGAAACCGTTAGGGCTCGTTCACACGGCTTATTTCGCAACGGATTTACAGCCGTATTTACGGCTGCAAATCCGTTGTGAAATCAGTTACAAATAAGTAACTGGCCGTTTAATATTAGTTTTAATGGGAAATACGTGTCGTCGTTCAGACATGTATTTCCGTGCCGGATTGCGGCCGCAATCCGTCCGGAACAACAATGTGCATGTCACTTATTTCCAGACGGATTCAACCCATATGTGAATGGGGATATGAAATCTGTCTGGAAGTCAGTGCCAAATACGTGCCACACTTGGTGACCCTTATTTGCAGCTGATTTCGGAACGTATTTACGTCGGAAATCCGACGTGAATTGGTTCTGAAATAAGCCGTGTGAACATGGCCTTATAGAGCAAGCACCATCAAAGCAGTACAAATAACTGTATTCTTGGTCTATCTGTGCTTACAACATACTTCATAACATATGTGCAGCTTATAACCTTAACCTATGGTCTCCTTCCTTTGCAGATTTTGAGCCCTCACAAGTGGGGTCCTCTCTTTTTTTTTTTGGTATCAGTCTGTCATTCATTATGTTCTTGTTTATTGTACTTGTTGTTTTCATTACATTTTATATACTTAACCCTTTTTTCATTTAAGGAGCCATAAATTTCACTTCAGTCACTTAGTGATATTGTATTGGCTGTATTTTTTACTGTACTGTTTTTTTTTTTTTTTTTTTTACCTTTTATCGGTTTTACATTTCCAAATTAATTTTTTCAAAGATTTCTTATCTCCTGATATGTCTGTTTTAGTAAATACTTGCTTCCTGTGATTATAATAATTATGGAGCATCTTCTCTTTTAACTCTGTCATTAGCGAGGCAGGAGGTAAAACCACTGGATCAGCCATGAGACTTGGCAAATCGGGGGAGTGGAGTTTAGTTAGCCCCTTCATTTTTACTCTCAACCCCGCAAAGGGTCTTGGTATTCACTGTGGAGAACTCGCAGGTAGCTACAGCTAAGGTGCCTATGAGTACCAAGGGGAAGGCAGAGATTTGGTCAAGGTACATGCAAGCGGTCAGGGGAGGCAGCATTTTAGCAGAGTTGGAGAGCCAAGCAGACATTCAGGGCAGCCAGCAGAGAAGTCAGGAAACAAAGCCAAGGGACAGAACCGGGTAACGGCAACAGTGTTCAGGAAAATGCACTAACCACTGGCAAAGGAGGAAAGGGTAGGTGCTCTAAAAAAGCACTCGGGTGCCTGCTTATTGGATACTAGAAAAGTGAAGTGTGCAGGGAGGCAGCAGAAGAGGAAGGAGAGGTAAGAGGGACAGGCCACCATGGGTGGCGAGGAGGGATGAGAGTGTGTCTGCGGTCTGGAGCAGAGACTGCCGAGCGCATTGTGACATCTGTCTTGTGCTGTTCCTCTGTTATGTCTAGAAATGTATTACTGAATCTGTCGGATGTTAACAATGGGGAGCATATCCCTGCACAAAGTATGGTTATGTCTAGACATTTCAACCTCGCTCGCCTTCGGTTTTTGGCGCAGATTTGTGCTGGAAATCGCGTTCGGTTTTCGGATTTGCTGTTGGCCCCATTGAATGTACTGGAATCAGCCTGCAGTCCTGCGGAAGATCTGACAGATTTTAAAATCCGGTGGATTGTTTGTGCAGACTGGACTTGGGGACAAATACAGCTTTTTCTTCTACTCTACCCACAAGTGTTCAATAAGGTTGAGGTCTGGGGACTGTGGAGCCAATACAGCAATTCTACTTCATTGTCATTGAACCATTCCTTCTCCAACCTTAATCTTTGCTTCAGGTCATTGTCCTGCTGTAACACTGTCATTCTTTTCATACCCATAGTACTCAAGTATATGAAGTTGGTCACCTTGTAGGATACTCGCATTGAGATCAACATCGATCCTGGTCAAGTATCTTTGGCTGTGAAACAACACCATATCATCGGGCTTCCTCAACAAAATGTAACAATTTCTCGATCCGGTAGCCCCTTTTTCCCTTGATTCTTTTAAACCCATTTGCCCCCATCAGAGCCCGGTCTATTGACTTCCATCTCATTGCTCCAAACCATCCATTTCCAATCTTCCATTTTTCATACTTTTTGGCGAACTTGAGCCAGCGCTTCTTATAATGAGATTGAAGTCGAGGCTTCTTCACCATCATTCCAGTCTTGTCCATGCAAGCAACATGTATTACACGCCTGTGATCTCACGCTTACGAAGCAAACGAGCCACCTCCACTGCCGTATCTGTCGTGTTAGAACTGATGGACCTTGTGATGAGCCAATTTGTTGACTCATCACATCTGATCTGTAGAACTAAGCAAATGCTAAATAGTTGCAGGTCAAAGTTATGTATGAGATAGCCAAGATGATTGTCTATAAAATTATGGTAGTCTCACGTTCAAAGCTGTAGTGGTTGGTTAATTATGGAGCTTGAAAGTCAAAAGTTCAAAACAATGTTACCCTTTTGCTTGTCAGTGTAAAATGTATTTATTGGATACAGCTTTAGAACACAAACTTTAAAAAAATTGTAAATATGCAAAACGCTGCAGTAATTGGAGAAAAAACAGCTTTCATCAAAAACTTACTGAATAACATTTGTGGCGTCTATGATATTTGTTCTGAGAAATAGTATCGCCTCCATCAGATCCTTATTCAAAGATGACCTCAAATCTGATCTCATTATTTCCAGGCTAGAAAACAGCCTCTCTACACTAACTTAGGTTGGTGGCAAAGCGGTGACCATAGTGGCAACAATCTCAGGGTATAAAAGAGTTGCCTCATGCACAGTCAGGTCTGATGAACAGTTGAACTCTTTTACTTCCTTGAAAGCAAGTGAGAAATTTTTCTGAAATCTGGTCAATCTGTTTGCCATGGGAGTGGAATCTTTTCCTTTCGGCAACGCTTTGCCTGCTCCATGTCATCCAAATACTTTTCAAAATGAAACTCATCTGATGAGGCTAAAGATATGGGAGCAGTAGCACTGGTGAGACCCATTTCCTCTTGCTCTTGGCACTGCATTGAACTAACTGGACCAATTTATTATTTATTTTCGGAGTCGGACCATTTTCTGACTACTCCGACTCCTGCAAAATAGGCATCAACTCCGACTCCACAGCCCTGGTTGCGAAAGTTTTGGTCCAAATACCACAAAACACCCTCGGAGGTCTTGTGAAGTCCATAACTTGAGAAGTCAGAGCTGTTTGGACCTGTTGTACAAAAGGCATAATTTTAAAAGAAAAACTGCACCATCTTCATGAACTGTAATTCTAACCTGAGCAGGTGGCCTTTCTCACTGTATGTATTTTAAGCACAAGTCTCTTGCATTCCATATAGGTATTTACAATTTGGCAAAGACTATTGTTGAATCTTGTGGGTAGACTCCCAAATTGTTGAAGAGTTTTACATCCCTAACATAATACAGTGACAGACACTTAGGTTTACAGTAAAGGTCAATTTTTTTGGAATGATCCAGATTGATTGCATTGAAATGTGCATTACTGAAATGTGAAATTGAACTAGTGGAACATTTTAAATGCATTGCTGCTGTTCTTTAAACCTACCCAGAATAAAGGCTTTTAGTGCACAGTTTGGTCAAATTTTGTATACCCACCTACCATGTCAAAGTAGCTGCATTAGATGTGTCCCTAACTCTAATAGCACTTTGCTGCCATTCATTCAGGGCTGAGCTCCATTCATATTGATTTTAAGACCTTTATGTAGCCGGGTGGGAAGAGTGTACAACGAAGATTAGAAAATCCACTCCTCCAAATACATAATTCAAGACAAAATACCAAAGTTGGCCTGCACCTTCCTTTTCAATTTGCATAGACACTGGTGCACACTGTTATGACTGTAAAAAGAAAATTCTCAAACGCCAAATAAATCCGCACACACCTGACACTAAAAAAAACATACAAACATTAGACTAGTGGAACATGCATTGCTGCTGTGCTTTATAAATGCACAAAGTAGACTTTTAGTGCGCAGTTTGATCAAATTGCATATGCCCACCTACCGCGTCAAGGTATCTTCATCATGTTAGGTGAGCATATGTAATATGACCAAACTGCACACTATTTTGTGCATGTCTGAAGCATAGCAGGAAGGCATTTTAAATGATCCACTGGTCCATTGTTTGTATGGGTTTTAGTGCTGGCTATGTGCTGCTGTTGAGATTTAACTTCATTTATATACAAAATAAGGTTATAGGAGCTGTTCTTCTTTTAGACCATGGCACCAGGCTATATATTTTAGAATAATACAGGCCATGGAAGGGATTTATAATTTTAAAGGGGTTTTGCCATGATATAATGTTGAGGTGAGATCCTCCAAAATGGGTATTGAATCACTTTTCTAAATATGTCATAAAAAAGTGAAGCCTCTGAGAGCTACAGCCTGACTAAGATGCCCTTGGTTTCCTGACGGTTTACATTAGATACGACCAGGAGCTGATCTGGCCACACTTGCATGTTTGCACTTCTTATCTGATGGCAGGGAACTTGAACTAGCTTTGAAGGGACTGGGGAGAAAGATCTTGTATCTTTTGTATAGAGAATTCACTGGTTGTAATGTAATTATCTGAGAAAACATGCAGACGCTCTCTGGTTGGCACCCCTCCCTCTCCCCCCTGCAGGGTTCGTGAAGAAGGAATGAAAGAAGGCTGCCTGCTCAGCTTATCTTCTCTCCTGAGCAAATAAGAGGGAGAAATAAAACGCATATAGCTTGTGCACAATACAGTTCTCCTCTGTGGATTAGAAAAACAATGTTCGCTCAACTACAGAGACTGAGTATCAAGAACGTTCATGGGAAGTGGTGCGATGACATCACAAAGGAGGTACTTGTTTTTTGTTTTTTTTTTAAAACACAGAAATACAACGCCCCTTTTTTTCAGGCCTCGAGAGAAGTATCAGCCTATTAGGTAAGGAACTCACTTCTTGGCAAAACCCCTTTCACGCTCACTTTAGACACACTGGAGGAACTTCAAAACTGGTGCAAAGAAAAGTAGTTGATTGTAGCAACTAATTTTATTTTGAGTGTTCTGTTTTTCAGAGGTTCTTTGGACAATTAAAACAACGATGTAACGCCTATTACCATGGGAAACTGCTTCATTTCCTTAGCTCTAATTTTGATAAATTTTTAAGGGGGGAAAGACCTGTAAGTACTGTATACATAGCCACCTACAATATGCATCAATAGTTTGAGAATATGAATTACTATGTTCAACACTGTCACTGACATGATCGTGCCCTGTGGTCGATTCTGCTGTGTTGCTCTGTTTCAGTGGTGTTGCTTTACCTCTGTTAGTTGATGACGCCAAGATTATTGGAAATACCTGTCTGAGGAGGCCATTACTTGGTGCCTTCGTTGACTAGTCAATCAACAATTCAGAGCAGTGTGGTGTTCTGCAATGGCTGTAGTTAGGATGTTCATACAAGTTTAATGTCTTTTTAGCCCCTTTGCTGTGTTTTCATGGGGTGAGTGCATGAGATTCTAAGGCCTGCTGTGAGACTGAGTAGAGATCTGAACCTAGTCATCCATCAATCAACACATTGGTGGGCTGTGGAGAGGAATTAATTCTGATTTGAAGCATTAGGAGGTGTGGAGTCTAAAATACCGCCATGAGGAGATGAAGAGTGAGAAGGCAATAGATAGGTCCCAGAGCTGAAAATCCTTAGAGGGGTCACTAGTAAAAGCGAGCCACAGAGGCTGGCAACTTTGAAAAACAGTTGCAACGGAGCCAGAGGCTTTGTATTGTTACTGGAGTGTAGTTTAACCCCCAAAGTTTTGTATCTTACAAGGATTGGTTGTAACATGGCCTAGACAGAGCCTCCAATTAAAGATCTGGATAGCAGTAAAATGTGTGCTATGATTGAAAGAAACCTGGGAATGTATCCTCTTGAACTGGGTCATCTATGGTTTATGTAAGGGTTGACAGCATGCACGTTCTAGGCAGACAACTCTGATTTGTCGGGGTTTATTCCAGAAATGGGTAGCATCCTTGTCATCACAGCGTCACCTAGAGGCAACAGGACATTGATAGAAGGCTATTACAACCCCATGAATAATGGCTTAGTAGGGCAGGCTGTAGAAGGAGACAGCCAACCTTAGATACGTGGGTCCAACAGCTAGCGGTCTTGGCCCTCTTGCAGGGAGAGGGGTATGACCTAACTCCTGGAAGAATTATGGTGTGGTGCATAATCCTCTAAAGCAGTGTTCATGAACTCCAGGCCCATCAGTAGGACGTTTTCAGTTTTTCCTTCGTATTGCACAGGTGATATAGTTCATGGCGATGCATTCTATTGGTGGGACTTGGGTTGAGAAAAACTACTCTTGTAGTATAACATGAGATGACATGAACACCTACGACTGCTGTGCCTCTGTTAGGAAGAAAAATCGAACAAAAAAACTTTTCATTGGTTCTGTATATAATATCTGCAATAGTTCCAGCAGGGTGCCACCTCCTAACCTATGTATGCGCCCTCCAAGTTGTTTTTGCATATTCTATCCTTAAAGTGTAATTTTGCTAATAATAAAACATTTAGCGCTATGCTTATCACTGCTGTTTTTTCTACTAGTACAACATATCATTACAGTATCTCACAGAGCACACATCTCACATTTTTTGTAAATATTGTATTATATCTTTTCATGGAACAACATTAAAGATATGACACTTTGATACAATGTAAAGTAGTCAGTGGACAGCTGGATAACAGTATACATTTGGTGTGCCCTCAAAATGACTCAACACACAGCCTATGTCTAAACCCCTGGCAACAAATGTGAGTACACCTCTAAGTGAAAATGGACAAATTGTGCCCAACTTGCCATTTTCCCCTCCATGGTATCTTATAAATTGTTAGTTTTACAAGGTCTCAAGTGTGAATGAGGAGCAGATGTGTTAAATTTGTCTTACGGTCATACTGATCACTGGAAGTTCAACATGGTACTTTATGGCAAATAACTCTCTGAGGATGTGAAGAAAAGAATTGTTGCTCTACATAAAGATAGCCTAGACTGTAAGAAGATTGCCAACACCATGAAACTATGCTGTAGCACGGTGGCCAAGATCATTCAGGGGTTTAACAAGACGGGTTCCACGCAGGACAAGCCTCACCATTGTCGACCAAAGAAGTTCATGTGCTCAGTGTCCTATATAGAGAGTGTTTTTTCAGAATAGACGTACAGTGGGGAGAAAAATTATTTAGTCAGCCACCAATTGTGCAAGTTCTCCCACTTAAAAAAATGAAATAGAGCCTGTAATTGATATCATAGGTTGACCTCAACTATGAGAGACCAATTAGAAAACAAATCCAGAAAATCACATTGTCTGATATGGAAAGGATTTATTTGCAAATTATGGTGGAAAATAAGTATTTGGTCAATAACAAAAGTTCCTTTCAATACATTTGTTATATAAACAGTGTTGGCAATGACAGAGGTCAAACGATTTCAGTAAGTCTTCACAGGGTTAGCACACACTGTTTCTCGTATGTAGGCCCATTGCTCCATGCAGATCTCCTCTAGAGCAGTGATGTTTTGGGGCTGTCGCTCAGCAACACGGACTTTCAACTCCCTCCAAAGGTTTTCTATGGGGTTGAGATCTGAAGACTGGCTAGGCTACTCCAGGACCTTGAAATGCTTTTTAAGAGCCACTCCTTCATTGCCCTGGTGGTGTGCTGGGATCATTGTCTTGCTGAAAGACCCAGTCACGTTTCATCTTCAATTCCTTTGCTAATAGCAGGAGGTTTGCACTCAAAATCTCACAATATACTGCCTCATTCATTCTTTCATGTACACGAATAAGTCGTCCAGGTCCCTTTTCAGAGAAACAGCCCCAAAGTATGATGTTGCCACTTGGCATTCTCTCTCTCTCCTCCAAACACTAGTTGTGTTTCTACTAAACCATACTACTTTGGTTTCATCTGACCATATGAAATTCTCCCAATACTCTTCTGGATCATCCAAATGCTCTCTAGCGAACTTCAGACGGGCCCGGGCATGTACTGGCTTAAGCAGGGGGACACGTCTGGCACTGCAGGATCTGAGTCTCTGGCGGTGTAGTGTTACTGATGGTAGCATTTGTTATATTGGTCCCATCTCTCTGCAGGTCATTCATTAGGACCCTCTGTGTGGTTCTGGGATTTTTGGTCACCGTTCTTGTTATCATTTTGACCCGACATGGTGAAGGACGTGAAGCCCGAGTTCGAGGGAGATTATCAGTGGTTTTGTATGTCTTCCATTTTCTAATTATTGCTCCCACAGCTGATTTCTTCACACCAAGCTGCTTGCCTATTGCAGATTCAGTCTCCCCAGCCCGGTGCAGGGCTACAATTTTTATTTCTGGTGTCCTTCGACAGCTCTTTGGCCTTCACCATAGTGGAGTTTGGAGTGTGACTGAACTTGTTATCAGTATAAAATACACCTGTCCACAACCTCAAACAGGAGCCATTACTACAGGTAATGAGTGAAGGACAGAGGAGCCTCTTAAAGAAGCTACAGGTCTGTGAGAGCCAGAAATCTTGCTTGTTTGTAGGTGACCAAATACTTATTTTCCACCATAATTTGCAAATTATTTCCAAATCAGACAATGTAATTTTCTGGATTTGTTTTCTCATTTTGTCTCTCATAGTTGAGGTCTACCTATGATGTCATTTACAGGCCTCTCTCCTCTTTTTAAGTGGGAGAACTTGCACAGTTGGTGGATGACTAAATACTTTTTTCCCCCACTGTATGAGTGCTACCAGCATTGCTGCAAAGGTTAAAGGGGTGGCGGGTCAGCCTGTTAGTGCTCGGACCATACGCCGCACACTGCGTCAAATTGGTCTGCAATGTCTCTAACATCCACCAGCTCCGTGATGTTGTCATGGAGGAGTGGAAGAGGGTTCCAGTTGCAACCTGTGAAGCTCTACTGAACTCCATGCCAAGAGAGGAAAGGCTGTGCTGGCATATAATGGTGGCCATACAAAATATTGACAGTTTGGGCACAATTTGTCCATTTTCACAAAGGGGTGGACTCACTTTTGTTGCCAGCAGTTTAGACACGGATGGCTGTGTGTTGAATTATATTCAGGGCAAACCAAATTTACACTGTTCGGGAGAGTTTACATGCATTATTGTATGCTGTAAATGCTGCCAGATTGCGTTTTGAAATTACACGCTTGTAATCTCTTAATTTCAAAGCTAAAAAGCTGTGTAATTTCCAGAGGCAGTTTCCTGCCTCCTGTATTTTAAACCAGTATGCGACATATACACCTGCAAAGAAGAGACATGTCCCGTCTTTGCAGACATGCACTAAATTACGGTCGTGTGATTGACACAGTGTATGTTACATTGATATTTATGGGTACTGTATTGTAAATTTTTTGTGGCGTATTTCGCCGCAAATACGTGCCAATGTATGCACATATCCTTATGCAAGCTGTACACTGACTATTTTATATTGTAGCAAAGTGTCATATCTTCAGACTTCTCCCATGAAAAGATATAATACAATATTTACAAAAAATGTGAGGGGTGTACCAACTTCTGTGAGATACTATACATACTATTAATAATTTGACAGTACGATCAGCTAAGGGTGAAGTGAAAGTATGGATAAAGGGGATGGGTATAGGTAATTTTAGAACTTTGTTCGTAGCCATATTTTTCTGGCTTTCCGTGCTTCATAGGGGTTAACAATGTTGGAATAAAGTGCCTAGAGTCCACCAGTGGCGTTGATTCCAGGGGCCTACCCCACAATGGCTGTGCTGTGAATCCCTGCCTCTGCCAACTGTGCCAACCCCTCTCAAGTCATGCAGCCCACTAGCAGACCTCTGTAATTACATCATCACACCAGCCTGTAATCTGGGGCTTTCAGAAGTAGCAGGGCAGCAGGTAGTGCACATGAAAGGTCTATAAAGATTTTGCCCCACCAATAGTACTTTTTTTTTTTTTTATAGATTAAAGTTTACAAATAGCCCAGGCGACCACGGCAGCTTTTTTGCAGCCATGATTTGTTTCTGTAGAATTTACCACACAAATATCTCGGGCTCCTAACTTTGTCAGCACCTTCCTACCTCCCCATCTCTGTAAAAGCTCCCCATCCATAGCCCCCCAATTAGTAATAATGAACCACTTGTGTCCCAAAGGATAATAGTACACCAGGATGGCCATGGACTCCCGTCTATGCACCCAGTTTTCTTTTGTGTCCCCATACAGACAATAGGTATGCACATAGGTTTAACTCCTTTGAGGTAGGTCAACCTCAGTTAGGCATGTGGGACCTTTCATTAAGTAGGTAGATATTTTGAGCCGTTGGGTAGGTATATACACACCTATAAGGTAAGTACATAGCACCCCCGTTAAGTATATAATCCCCTTGATTAGGTAGGTAGGTGTATAGGCCCCTCATTTAGGTATGAAGGTATATAAGCCCTTCGTTAGTTTGCTGTGTAGGCCCCCATTAAGTATGTTTACAGGACCTTCCATTAGGTACGCATCTAGACCCCTCATGTGGTAGGTGTTAAGGCCTCCAGTAGGTGCGTAGATATAAAGGCCCTGCATTAGGTAAGAAGTTCTATAGGCCTCCCCATTAAGTAGATAGGTTTATAGGTCCTTTGCAGATAGGTAGGCCCCTCATTATTAGGACCATGTTTCTGATGATTGAAAATGAAAAATTAAAACTTGCCTCTCCCCATTCCCGTTAGTCTGAGGCCTGGTGATAAATAGAAGAAAAGAAAAATGCTCACCTCCAGGTCTCTTTTGTTCTATAGCTGCGGCCGCCCTGGTGATCCAGGCAGTAGTTCATTCTTCATGTGACGGGTGCAGCCATTCATCGGCCCAATGGTCATGGGAATATTGCAGCCTGGGATTGGCTATAGCCATCACATGATGGATAAAAGGGTCAGTTTATTGCTGGGATCACTGGGACGGCGATGGAATGAGAATGACCATAAGGCGAGTGTTATTTTATTTCTCATTATGCCCCACGGTCTAACGAGCATGCCCTAGCGTCGGAACATCCTTTTTAATAAGTTTAATAAGTCACTTGACCCTTCTACAGGACATTTTACAGCATCTACTGTGTGGACTGGACTTTCTCTCTTTATTCATACGAGACTGGCATTGAGTATCATATGGTGATAACTGCAAAAAGTGACTTCACCATACAGCTGACTGTTGTTTTCTGAAATTCTCCTAGAGGGTTACTTGATTACCTGCCAAACCGAATGGGGGTTCAAAACGTAGAACAATAGAGTGATGATATTGATCTTACAACAATACATAGGGGAGAGGGGTTATTTCTGGGAATGCTTTTTTTTTTTTTTTTTAAAGATGTAATGCTTTTGTCTTAGCCCAGAACAGGGTATAATCTCCCCAAACTACTTCTTGTATCATTGGTGGAGCTTCCCTGCTCCGTTCTCTTCCAGGGCCCTATTTGAATTCTGGTCTGTGACCAGGATACTCAGGTTTGTTTGGGTATGAGACTTGGGACAGTTAGGTCCATGGTCACTTAGACCAGAAGTAGAGTAATTTGTCATATGCAAATCTGATGCCTTCATTTTACAGCAGACCGAGGTATCACCCAGGAAATTTACTGTTCTCTGTCATCTACCATATATCATCTGTTATCTATTTACCGGTATAAAAAAAATTTCATGCTTAAGAAACTTCTCAGGTTGTCATGTTCTCGCTTGTTCTGGGTTTTGATGTAAGCAGCAGTGAAACAATGGTTTAATAATATAGGACTGTGTAAACTTTGACAATGTCCTCCATTTATCTGGGAAGTCTGATGCTCCTGGATGACAAGCTCCCAGGAGTGTCAATTAGATTTGATGTTGGAAATCAGTGGCCTAACCCTGATGCACTCACACTGAGAAGGGAACACTCCCACAGCAGTACAGATGTGTGTTTTTATCCTTCTCATAAGTTGGTAGGAATGTTTTAACCCATTAAATGCAAAAAAATGTGTTTCTTTTTCAGGTGTAGAGATTTTTAACCAAGGAATTTTTATGTGACATATATATTTGTTACATATATATTTTTAAATACATGTAGCTAATATATTCAGTGTAGATATATATGTAGATATATATATTTGGTGTAGGAATTTGTCTAATATTTCCTAGTGCTCTCATCTTCATTCTTGTATAGGAGGCTACGTTGTCGCAAGTTCCTTTCGAAAATGAGAGAAGATATAGCCTAGCTTGCTGCGCTATTGTTTTTCTCTGGTGAAACACTGTACACCATGGCAGGAACCCACTGAAACACACTGAAGTGAATGAGGTCCATCAGGTGCTGTTGGTGCCCATTGTAAAAGGAGTCTGGATCCACCTCTGCGGCAGAGGCTTGAAATAGAACCTCCGACAGAGATGTGAACCAGGCCCTACTAAATATTTAGTATTTTATTAATTTTGTAATGTTTTAAGATTTATATTTGTTGCCCGTTAAATGCTAACATTGCAGTCTTAGGGTACGTCCACACGACAAAAGACAAAATACTTGTCGTATTCTGAATCCTAAAACCGCGTTGTCCAACGAGCATTTGAACAATATTTTACACAAGAACCCGAGGAATTTTAATTTGCTTATCATTTTTTGCTGTGGATTTTCATTGGATTTTGACGCTGTTTTCGGTTTCAGTTTTTCAGTCATTTTTGTATCATAAAGCACTATTGAGTCTTTGAACGTGGATCCATGCCAAAAAACGGCACCAAACTTTCTGGTAGTTTTTCATGCCATCCCATTGACTTCAATAGTAAATTTCTCACTGTTTTCCGAGTGAAATACTGAGAAAGATGGAGAATGTTCTAAGTTTTTTTTGGAAAAAAAATTGGCTGTTTTTAAAATCTTAACCTCCAGAAAATCCAAGTTGTGTGAACTACAACACATATTTTCAATTGAGCTCTATGGGGATGGTCAAATAGAAATAAACAGGATGCCAACTTGCAACTCAGGAGTCAGTCTTGTGTTGTAAATCCAATAAAACATCCTTATTTATGCAAATATCAATAAAGTATTTGAATAAACACAGTCGTAATATATCAAACATTGAGCATCACATTATGCTGACTCGTCCTTACTCATAGCAAGGACTATGGGGATAGTTTTACAGTTGGTTTTTGAAAATCTGAATCCACTTGGATTTCCATCTGGAAATGTGCAACGTGTGGACCTAGGACAGGAAGCTCGGCGCGACGGAAGTGATGTCATCGCGCCGCCTGCCAGCTATGTACATCAAGGGCAGGGAGCGCACAGCTCTCTGCCCTGCCGTTCATCTTAATTGTATGTGCGTCGCAGGGACGTGCATACATTTAGCCTCTGTGAAGAAAGGGGGCGGAACCTGCTGCCGGCCGCGGGCTCCCCCCTTGCTTCACAGACAGGCCGGGCCCAGTAGAGCAGTACCGGTTGTACTGCCCTAACGGCTGCCCTGCCTATGCGCATAAAGCTGCTGTAAACAGGATCAGTCCCACTGACTTCTATAGGAGAGTATTCTAGGCATGCTCTGTTACCTGGGAAGAAGTCGGTGTGCAGGGAGGAGGAGAGGGAAAGCTGTGACATCACCTATTGTGATTGGTGGATCATGTGTTATCTACACATTGGTGTCTCCTTTCAGTTTGACCCTGCATGTGCTGATAGTGAGGAGACACTGAAAATCTTTCTCTACAGAGCAAGAATGGTGACACTATTATTAGGCCTAGTGGCCAAAGTGGAAACTGCAGGAATTAAGAATTATTAAAAGTGATATGGAAAATTAAAAAGAAAAAAAAAATAAATCCTAAAAAAATGTTTAACATAAAAACGTGAGTTAAACGAGAAGCAATTTTTGATGACACATTCTCTATAACTTATTTTTGATTGTCCAAAGACTTTAATGTTGGAGTGGTCTGCTGATAACTCCATCTGTCTTTAAGTGGTGCTGTAGACATTTGGGCTGAGGATAATAGGAGTCCACAGAGAGACCACATCTGCCTTTCCTTTTGCGAAGTACATCGAGCTTAATTAGAACGGAGTATAGAATACCATAACCAGAAATGCTGTCTTCTGTATTAATACTTGTGATTAAGACAAGTCATGTGATCATCGAAGGAACCCACCGCAAGTTTCTCATCAGGCACAATTCAGCTCTGACTGTAAGCAGTGTTGCAGTGGAGGGGTCATAGGATAAAAGCTGAGGGGTCTAATTTTAGGTTTTCTTCATGTTGTGTTTTAGTTTGTTCGCCCTTATTTATCAAAACTGTCTTTGTTGCCTATAGCAACCTATTGGCGCTTGGCTTTCATTTTTCAAGCTGATATGTAAATATAAACGCTGAGCTCTGATTGGTTGAGATGGGCAACAAAGATCGTTTTAATGGTAGATTCATGTTTTGATAAATGAGGACCAGTGTCATTTGAACTATTTATTCATCTCAAAAATAGTAATTTCCTAGTATGTCTGCTGTAAACAAAGAGTACTTTTTTTTTTTTTTTTTTTGTCCGTTTTAGCCGATTCCAGCTTGGCTTTCAATTTTTCAAGTGCATTGTAGGTGAAAGCTGTGTGGTAATTGGTTGTGTTAAGCTACAAAGACAGTTGTGTTTGTTTTGAAAATTTCATAAATTACTCTGAAATTTTTTTTTTTTAAATCTTGACACTTAGGCAGTTTTAGTAAATTTGTCCCATTGTTAGAGAAAATTCATTGAATGCTTGCTACCGTGTGTGCAGATATTAGCAAGTTATTTGAGAGGATCTTTTTATTATATCGGGAGGGGGGGGCCGGAGCCGGCGGGGGCCCCGTCCCCCCCATAGACAAGCATTGTTTACGGCGCGTCCGCGCCGTAAATAATGGCATGTCACTTTCTCCCCCCGGCGGATTTGCCGAGCGGGGAGGACGACGGACCCACTGTTCTCTATGAGAGCATTGGTTTTCCCGAAGACTCGGGACGGATTGGCCCGTTTGAAGCGAAAACCCGGGCGCCAACCATCGCAAATAAGCCGTGTTGAACGGGCCTAAGAATTTTTTTTTTTTAAATCTTGACACTTAGGCAGTTTTAGTAAATTTGTCCCATTGTTAGAGAAAATTCCATTAATCTATGCCTACCAGTGTGTGCAGAATTATTAGGCAAGTTGTTTTTGAGAGTTTCTTTTTTTTATTGACAACAAACTATGTTCTCAATCAACCCAAAAGACTCATAAATATCAAAGCTTAATATTTTTGGGAGTTGGAGTGGTTTTTTCTTTTTTTTTTTAGATTTGGCTATCTTAGGAGGATCCCTGTTTGTGCATGTAACTATTACTGTGCAGAATTATTAGGCAACTTAATAAAAACCAAATCTATCCTCATCTCACTTGTTTATTTTCACCAGGTAAACCAATAGAACAGACAATTTAGAAATAAACATTTCTGAGATTCAAAACCAAATCAGTGACCAATATCGCCACCTTTCTTTACGATGACACTCAAAAGCCTCCATCCATAGATTCTGTCAGTTGCTTGATCTGTTTACGGTCACCATTGCGTGCAGCAGCCCCACAGCCTCCCAGACACTGTTCAGAGAGGTGGACTGGTTTCCCTCCCTGTAGATCTCACATTTTAGGAGGGTCAACAGGTTCTCTATGGGGTTCAGATGAGGTGAACAAAGGGGCTAGGTCATTATTTTTTCTTCTTTTAGACCTTTACTGGCCAGCCACGCTGTGGAGTATACGGATGCTTGTGATTGAGCATTGTCCTGCATGGAAATCATGTTTTTCTTGAAGGATACCGACTTCTTCCTGTACCACTGCTTGAAGAAGGTCTCTTCCAGAAACTGGCAGTAGGTACTCCATCCTCAACCCGAAAAGGTCCCACAAGTTCATCTTTGATACCAGCCCATACCAGTACCCCTTCAAAATCACAATTGTTATGCCACAGTTCAACTTTATAGTATTGACTCAAGGTGCAGCCTTAGTCAGGGAATCTCCTTAATTTCCCCATTCATCTCTTCAAATAACATACTCAAGGCCTCATTAAACGTGCAAATTTTCTTTTTACTTTTATCTGCAAACATATGCTATATGGATTACAGACTATACAGTCCACATACAGCTTTTTTTATCGTTATGAACAACGTGAATAAAGTCAATACTTGGCTGCATTCAATCAAGCTTATATCACTGTGAAGTGAACTCCAGCATCAGAGCTGACCGAAGAAGCGTCCATACTCTACGCTGTCAAGCAACATCTGCGACGTTTCGGAAAACTACGTTTCCTTCATCATTGTAGAGTATGGACGCTTCTTCGGTCAGCTCGTTTAATGAGGCCTTGAACATAACAGTACCCCATCTCCACCTTGCTGCCGTTTGAGTCGAAGTGGAGCTCTCTGCCCTTTACTGATCCAGCATCTGGTCCACCAAGAGTCATTTCATCAGTCCATAAAACCTTAGGAAAATCAGTCTTAAGGTATTTCTTGCCCAGTCTTGACGTTTTATCTTATGCTTCTTGTTCAAAGGTGCTCGTTTTTCAGCCTTCCTTACCTTGGCCATGTTCCTGAGTATCGGACACCTAGTGCTTTTTGATACTCCAGTAACGTTGCAGCTCTGAAATATGGCAAAACTGGTGGCTAATGGCATCTTGGCAGCTTCACGCTTAATTTTCCTCAATTCATGGGCATAATTTTTTTCAACACGCTTCTTGCGAGCCTGTTGGCTATTTGTCATGAAACGCTTGATTGATCGGTGATCACGCTTCAAAAGTTTGACAATTTCAAGACTGCTGCATCACTCTGCAAGACATCTCACAATTCTTGACTTTTCAGAGTCCGTCAATATCTCTTTCTGACCCTTTTTGGCCAAAGGAAAGGAAGTTGCCAAATTTAATTAAGCACCCTTATATAGGGTGGTTAAATGTCATTAGACCACACCCCTCCTCATTACCGAGATGCACATAAACCGATTTTACTTAACTGGTAGTTGGCTTTCAAGCCTATACAGCTTGGAGTAGGACAACATGTATAAAAAGCATGATGTGATCAAAATACTCTTTTGCCTAATAATTTTGCAGACAGTGCACATTGGATTGTAGATGGCATTTTAACCACGCCGGACCGCTGTTTTTGGAGCAGATTTGTGCTAAAATCAGCAGTTGGTTTTCGGATTTGCCGTTGGCCTCGTACATTGAATGTACGGGAATCCGACGGCAATCCTGCAGGAGATACAGCAGGTTTGAAAATGTGCTGGAATCCGGTGGATTTATAGACCAACCGGAAAAAATCTGTGCTGTTTAGAATCTGTGCGTGTAGCTCCAGATATATCATATTGAGTTATGCTGTATCATAAATTAGATGCATGTTTAGAGACTTTTCTCTAACTTTGTACCACTTATTTGTGGACTTAGTCCACACAAATAATTGGTGCATTTTTTGCTGCTCAATGTCGCTCCTTAAATGGAACCTGTTAGTTGGTTTGTTCTGCCCTATCTGAAAGCAGGGTATGATAGAGGAGAGAAGCTGAGCTCTTGTGATTATTAAAAAGGGTTTAAAATGGGAAAGAGGGGAGAGGAGCTAAGCTCTGTCATATATAGGATTATATGCTAGAGGAGAGCAGCTGAGCTCTGATATACAGGCAGTCCCCGACTTACATCGTTCCAACTTACATCTGTCCCCTAGTTACAAACGGAGACTTATGGGGCATACTGGCACTTGCAGTTACATGTTTCACAGCAGGTAGTAGCTGTAGAACAACAAGTTCCAGCATGCCACAGCAGCACATGAGGCGAAAAAGAGGTGAAATCTTCTTAATAGGGACACAGACAGCAAAACAAATGTAAAAACCCTTCCCTGCACTATCCAAAACTAAAAAAAATAAGTTACATTTAATAAATATACCTGTTCCGACTTGCATACAAATTCAACTTAAGAACAAACCTACAGTCCCTATCCTGTTCGTAACCCGGGGACTGCCTGTATAGGGGGTTTTTTGATAGAGGGGGAGAAGTGAGCTCTGTGAAATTTAGGTTATATGAGTGGACGGGAGCTGAGCTCTGTCATATATGGATTATATGATAGAGGAGTGAGCTGGCTCTGTGATATGTAGGATTATATGATAGAGGAGAAAGCTGAGCTCGGTGATATATAGGGTTATATGTAGGGAGAGAAGCTGAGCTCTGTGATATATAGGGTTATATGATAGAGGGAGATGCTGAGCTCTGTCATATATAGGATTAGATGATAGTTGGAGAGAAGCTAAGCTCTGTCATATAGGGTTATATAATTTGATGCCGAATTCTTAGTTAAAAGCAGTGAAAATTTGTGAAAGCAAAAGTACTGCTTACCCTGCCACATACAGCGACTGACAATTTACCCTGTATTCACACTGATAAGCAGGACTCCTACTGTCTCTTAAGGAGTCCGATCAGAATTTACTCTGCTTTTTACTCAGAAATCTTGCTCCAAATTATATAAACCTATATATTACTGAGCTCTGCTTCACTCCCGCTAGCACATACTGCTTTCAGATAGGGTAGCATAAAACACTTGATAGGTTCCCTTTAAGCTACACCTCTTTTCTTTAGAGTCATGACCTATTTGTCTGACTTGTCATAAGTGTTTAAAAATTGACTAAAACATATAATAAATGTGGTAGAGAGCTAGTACGCCTGAGTTTTGCCATGAATTGTGCCAAATTTTAAGCACCAAAGCCATGTTAAGTGGGCCCCAATATGGATAAAAGGAAACAAATTTCCAGACACTAAAAAGATACACATGTAGGTAGAGGTAATTAGTTGACGAAATAGCACGTTTCAGTTTTCCTTAGGCTGAATCCACACAACGCAGATGCATTGCATTGTGGTTGTAACTGCAAAAACTCCATGGGGCATAATGCATTTCTAATTCAAAGTGTTTTAGGCTTGTTCTCTTTTTAGAAGTTCTTTTGCCGTTTGTTTTCCGATTTTTAATATTATGTGGCCATTTGTAATCTTAGTCATTGGATTAACCTGTAGGTTTTGATTAGTTAGGTATGTTGCTTCTGCAATAACAAGGATTTCTAGAAGACCGTTCTGTACTATTTCCTTAACTGCACGCAGTTCTGCAATCCCAAATACTGCATGGTCCACATCCATATGTAGTTCAACCAAATAGATTACTCAACCAACACAGGAAAATGACAAATTGTGAACGAGGTCTCATTTACAAATCTAGAAACTTAACATGGTGCAAATGCAAGCCGTAGCACATCCACATATGTACTGTCTAGTAGAAGTTCAATCCATACAAATCCTCCACATCTGAGTTTCAGTACAACATCCAAAATTGACCTTGTGACCCTTTTCAAGCATTTTGGGGACCAGTGTAGTATGCCAGTGTACAGTGGGGAAAAGTATTTAGTCAGCCACCAATTGTGCAAGTTGGCTCTCCCACTTAAAAAAGATGAGAGAGGCCTGTCTAATTGACATCATAGGTCGACCTCAACTATGAGAGACAAAATGAGAAAACAAATCCAAGAAAATCACATTGTCAGATATGGAAAGAATTTTTTTGTGAATTATGGTGGAAAATAAGTATTTGGTCACCTACAAAGCAAGATTTCTGGATCTCACAGACCTGTAACTTCTTCAAGAGGTTCCTCTGTCCCCCACTCATTATCTGTAGTTATGACACCTGTTTGAACTTATCAGTATAGAAGATACCTGTCCACAACCTCAAACAGTCACACTCCAAACTCCACTATGGTAAAGACCAAAGAGCTGTCGAAGGACACCAAAAAACAAAATTGTAGCCCTGCACCAGGCTGGGAAGACTGAATCTGCAATAGGCAAGCAGCTTTGTGTGAAGAAATAAACTGTGGGAGCAATAATTAGAAAATGAAAGACATGCAAGACCACTGATAATCTCCCTCCATCTGGGGCTATAAGCAAGATCTCACCCCGTGGGGTCAAAATGATCTCAAGAACGGTGAGCAAAAATCCCATAACTACACGGGGGAACAGAGTGAATGACCTGCAGAGAGCTGGGACCAACGTAACAAAGGCTATCATCAGTAACACACAATGCCGCCAGGTGTGTCCCCTTGCTTAAGCCAGTACATGTTCGGGCCCGTCTGAAGTTTGTTTTAGAGCATTTGGATGATCCAGAAGAGTATTGGGAGAATGTCATATGGTCAGATGAAACCAAAGTAGAACTGTTTGGTAGAAACACAACTCGTCGTGTTTGGAGGAGAGAGAATGCTGAGTTGTATTCAAAGAATACCATACCTAGTGTGAAGCATGGGGGTGGCAAAATCATGCTTTGGGGATGTTTTTCTGCCAAGGGACCAGGACGACTGATTTGTATACATGAAAGAATCAAAGGTGCCATGTATTGTGAGATTTTGAGTGCAAACCTCCTTCCATCAGCAAGGGTATTGAAGATGAAACGTGGCTGGGTCTTTCAGGATGACAATGATCCCAAGCACACCGCCAGGGCAACGAAGTAGTGGCTTCGTAATGAGCATTTCAAGGTCCTGGAGTGGCCTAGCCAGTCTCCAGATCTCAACCCCATAGAAAACCTTTGGAGGGAGTTTAAAGTCTGTGTTTCCCAGCGAAAGCCCCAAAACATCACTGCTCTAGAGGAGATCTGCATTGAGCAATGGGCCAACATACCAGCAACAGTGTGTGCCAACCCTGTGAAGACTTACAGAAAACGTTTGACCTCTGTCATTGCCATTTCTCATTTTGTCTCTCGTAGTTGAGGTCTACCTATGATGTCAATTGCAGGCGGCTCTCATCTTTTTAAGTGGGAGAATTTGCACAATTGGTGACGGACTAAATACTTTTTTTCCCAACTGCATATATACAGACATCCAAGCTGCTGTAAACGTGTCATAATAGAACTTTTGATAGACTAGTCAGCTCTCCTTTTTTAACTTCTAATATGGTGCCGAGCCTGTAAGAAAAAAAAACATACTCTGTATGCAGGACCGCCATCAGAAATTTCAGGGCCACCTACAGCTGAATCATCTGGCCCCCCCTCCCAACCACATTGCCCTGCCGCCATCAACACCACCCCCTCCCCAGTCACCCCACCCCAGAACAAAAAAATGCAATTGCGCCATTGTTCTTGGATTTTACAGTTTCAATATTGTGCCGGTCAGTACATATACATGGCCAGCATATGCCACCATGTGTCAGCACTATTATGTTACTGACCAGACCAATATGGGAAATAACAATATACTAAAACCATATAATACCGCCACATATCGCTACCGTAACGATACTGAACAATACCACCATACTATTACTGAATATAACTCATTACAATAAGACCGATATAACAGGGGTAGACCTCTTTTCTGATCGGAGTCGTTCACTTTCCCTTTTTCTTCTCCTCCTTTCGTCCAGACCGCCATGTTGATTTCTCCCGACCACTGCACGTCCCTGCAGAATTACCACACAAACACCTGAGACTCAGTTGATTAGGGGAAAGTTGGGGGAACTTGTGTGAGGCCTCACACGGATGGGGGTAGGAGAAGGGACCTGAGTGTAGCCCCACAAAGAAGGGAGAACAGTTAACTTAAATGGATCCCCACTCACCGGGGGGGAAGATTTTGAGTGGGACTTCAGAGGGGCCCCACACAGTAGGGGGACCGAGGGGGGCTTGAGAGGGGCCCCACACAGCTGACGCCCATGGGAGGCACTGTTAATGTGGCAGGGGGGAAGGCTTCAGAGGGGCCCCAGGGGCTTTAGTGCGGCAGAGGGAGGATAGTGGGGGGCTGGGGCCGTGCGCCGAGTCACAGCAGCTCTCACTTCTCCTGGTCCTATAGCCTTTGATCTGAGTCGGCTCCTCCTCTCTCCCTCTTTCTACAGGCGGGATGCCTGATCATTTGAATCACCAAAGCCCCGCCCACAGGCAGGGAGAGAAAGAGGACCAAGTCCGATCTCAGACTGTAGGAGCAGGAGAAGTAAGTGAGAGACGCTGCTGTGATTCGGAGCACGGCCCCACATCCCCTCGCACTGTGACCAGGGGCCCGTGCGGGGCCCGTGACCAGGCTCAGGCAGGCTAATTTGTGAAACAAGAGGGCCTGCCTGCAGCTGGACCCCTTGTTTCACCGGGCACTGTTTTAGCAGTACCCCCTGTACTGCCTTAACAGCGGTCCTGTCTGTATGTCTGACCTGCCCTTCATTCCAGCGCCGCGTCTCCCCGTCCTCTCCTTGGTCTTCTGTGTCGCAGCTGGATGGAATGTCACATGCCACTGCCTCACGTCACCATTCAGAAGTGAAGGCTCTGGACAGCGTCATTGGGCGCGGCCAGGTGACCACTGCAGTGGTGAAATTGTATTCAGCCGCAGCCAGAACTCTGGGGGGACTGGAAAACACATTGCTGGAACGAAGGTCAGGACAGAGTTGCGTATTGTGTTTGTGTTGGGTGTGGTTTTTTTTTTTTGGTTTTTTTTCACTCTCTGTACCATGATGTAAGTTTTTTTTTTTAAAAAAAGGGTAACTGGAAAACCACTCAAAGAACCTAAGCGCAATCTGTGAGATGAGTAAATCCAAATGACTGTGTTTTTCATACAGAGTTCCTTTTGTCTATTTACTCTGGTTCCTAACATAAATTGCTATTTGTTAACAAAAAAAAAGTTTTGCCTTTCTTGCCTTGGTTTAAATGGCCATTGTTTAATCCTATTCACTTGCACTTTTGTAAATTGGCCTTCTATTATTCCGTGTGTTTCCTAACACTCTGCAAATACGTTTGATCCTCTGAGTGAAAGAAACCCAGAGCAAAATTCCAGCTAATTATGGGCTTTATTTCCTTATTATTTCTCCTTGTTAGTAGCACTATATATGTGCTCCGAGGTTACAGCATGATGTACTTATCTGCTCTGCTTTAGTTTTACACGTGAGTTGTTAAGCAGGAATAAATGAGGTTCTTCTGGCGAGTTAAAATGTGAACTGCCTGTCACAATGAGATGGCTCTCGGAGCAGTTAGCCAGCATTAATAAGGCACACTTGAGTAATTGAATTTGCATAACAAGGGCGCTGAGGAGAACTGACAGGCAGGGATATTTGTCTTGCTGGAGATCTCCAGATGGACATGACCACACAGCAGCTGGGCGGCACAGGGCTCAGCATGGTCAGCAACGCCCAGGCTGTCAGCTGGCCCCTGTGACTGCAAAGCCCGGGCAGGCCAGCTGGTGGCTTCTGACAGCCAGGGTCCACAGTCAAAGAATCTTTTCAGCCTGGCTGTCAGGCTATGCTATCTGCAGGGACCAGCGGTGGGATGAGATTAGTTACCAATGAGGGTTGTTAGCAGGGTTGAGAAATCTGCTTCTGTGAGGTTGATGCTTGTTAGCTGCTGGGGCCTTTAGTGTTCTGATCTTCTACAAGGTCAATTTTTTTTTTTTTTTTGTTCATTTCTTTAAGGCATAAGGCATAATTATACTTCATTGCTTGATGTGAAATGCGTGCTCAGATCCAGTGTTCAGTAAAGTGAGCATTATCTAAATGGCAGTAGCCGGTAATTACTTTAGTGGGAAAATGGGATTAATGTCACTGCCAAGCGAATGAAGATTTTTGTCATTGCTTGTTGTAGTTTTTTTTTACACTCATTTCTATTTTCCAAGCCTAGTGCAGTATTTTTTTGCTTTGCCAAAATATAACTGCATTATTCCTTATAGATGATCAGATTTTATTAACAATATTTTTAAAAAAAAAAAAATTTTTTGCAACATATCTATCCTGACCGATTTCGATCACTATAGAACCAGCTCTGCATGCTCCGCTTTCTGGGTGGGAAATGGCTGGATTGTTCAGTCTGATTCTTTAGGGTCCTGAATGAAATCTTATAGAGAAAACTGACACAAAAGCAGCAAGGGTACACTCAAACTGGCCAGAACCACAGCGGAAAATCCTCAGCTTTAGTGCTGTACATCTGCCCACAAATATCCATGTCCGCTACTATGGATTTTTGCATGGAGGTTTACAGCATTAAAGGGGTATTCCCATTTCCTTGATTTAGCTTTAAACATAAAGGTAAATATTAAGAACATTTTCGGTTCTGATTTTGCTTTATTTCAGAGATACAGCAGGTTATCTATCCTGCTTGTTTATAGATGGTTTCCTAGGTTATTGACCACTGTTGTTTTTATGTCATTTTATTTTCTCTGAATTTATACAATTTTTTTTAGTAAGCATACTAAATAATCCTGAATGCTTTTTGATAAACATGTACAGAGAGTTACAAAAGTATTCATACTCCTTGAACGGTTCCTCGTTTTCAAATGTTACAGCTACAGATTTACAGGGTTTTTCTTACTACAGGCTTTCGTGGCTAACTTAAGCTTTCTCTCTTTCTTACAGGGTCTTCTCCCTCTTTTTTCTTTGGCCAGTAGGCGGGTCTCCCCTCACTGAAGAGTGGTGACGACATTCTGTGTGAGCAGTGGAAGGGAGAGGATTTCAGTTCAGCAGTGGTCAGTTCTCATGCCTGGAAAGCGGTCACCTCCCTCCACAAGCTCCTTATAACCAGAACACCTCTGTTCCCCCCTCTGTTATCAGGCAGGAGGTAGAGAGTAGGCAGAGTGCATTCCTCAAATTTGTTTAATAATGTCAGGCTGTATGTATAACGGTTTACAACAGTGCAGGTGTTCTGGTTACAAAGAGCTTGCTGTGGGAGATGACAGCTCTACAGACATGAGAACTGACCATTGCAGGAGGTCTGCAGAGCTGTGACATCCTCTCCCCCCCCTGCTCACAAATAATGATAATGTATAAGGCTGTGTTATATGGGGGGAGAGAGAATCTAGCATCTAGAGACTCCGTAATTACCCAGATGCTTCTCATGGAGCCATCACTGGAAGAAGGGACATAGAGGCGCTCATGCAGCCATTATTACATAGCTCAAGGTGCACTGAAAGACCATGAGAACACAGCAGCCATTTTCACTTTCATTTTACACAGCTTGTAGGGAAGAGAGTGCAGGCAGCCAATCACAGAAAAGGTGGCATGTCCGGTGCAGGGGGCATGGCCCAACAGGACTGAATGGAAGATCAGGCAGGCAATCACAGCAAAGGGGGCATGGCCCAACCACTTGCTGCAGAAGTAGCTCTAGGCACACTCAGATAAGCTCATATCTGCTATACTAAATTATTTAGTTAATGGAAACCAATTGCAAAAGTGCTTATTTTTACTGTCCCCATCATTACAGATATGATCTTTGTAGCGTGAAAACCCCTTTAAATGTGTTTTATTAGAGTAGAGTAGCATCTATAGAAGAGATACACCCCAACAGACCTGCAGCCGTTATTACAGCTAAAGGTGGTCCAACAAAGTATTGACCCAGGGGGCTGAATACATATGCACCCACACTTTTCAGTTTTTTTTAATTTGCAAACATGCAGTTCATTTTCTTTACACTTGACAAATACTTGTAATTTTACATAAAATACATTTAAGTTTTTGACTTAAATTTTAAAAAAAAAGGGGGGTTTAAGGGGTGTGAATGCTTTGCAACCCCTTTTACTAGGTCTAAAAAAAGTGTCAAAAAAAATATGGTCATGTACATGTGGTGGTCCATAACCTAGGAAACAAGCGAAGGGGAACTGTGTATTTTTGAAATAGAGAGTGTATTTGGTAGTAATGTTTATTTACCTTTGTCTTTCTGTTTAAATGCTCGTCAATGAGATGTCCACACAATGAGTATTTCAAGTTGGAATCCACACAGATCCAATAGAAATGAATGGGACTTGTTTTCTGACTGTAAATCCACCGGAATAGAAATGACCAAAATCCACATGAAATATTTGTGGAAAACGGCATTGGACGACGCAGTTTTACACAGTAAGATCCGATGAATAAATTTTACTCGTCGTCTGAACGTACACTAGAGCTGCGGATTCCAACCTGTTTCAACCCACTTTTTTATGCAGATTGAGAAAGTGTTTAAATTGTGTAGAAATTCTTAAAGTAACACATCCCCCACCCTTCCTATAGGGCATTGTAATGTCTCCAGTTGGTGGTTTTAGCTGGTAGGTGATACTGGTTTTGGAGAGGACTGGAACTCAAACAGATGCAGAGTAAATGCAACTTAAAGGTGACTTCACACACTTTACTTGGTGTGTGTTTGATATTGGGATGAAATCGCAATTTTCCATGTTAGACCTGCACCCTGCAGCAGCCACCTGCGGATGTAACCATTACCACCTAAGTGTGCTGATTAAACTAGGATATCATTGGTAAACTCACGTGGCCATTGATGACCATTTGTGTTTGTGTAGTTTTGTCTGCATGTGGCTTTCGCAGCATGGGAATTTAGCTTTCCATTGTTCTGCATGGAAATGCCTGTTTTATTTTAATGCCAACATATTTTAATACCTATTGATTTACTAATCTTGCAATCCTAATTAGAAAAACTATGATTTCTTCACCAAGACAATTGAGACAATCGTGATAAATTTAAATATTTACACTTTTTATCTACTTAATGGTTTTGCCATCATAGCAATTGATGGCATATTGATTGGTTCATGTCCGTCCCAATGGTGGGATCCACGGCTATCTCCCTCGAAACTTCCATTCTGATTAGAGATATAACTGTGCAAATGGGGACCTTCTCCATTCATTTCAGTGGAAGTTCTGAGTACAGATAAGTGGTTGCATTTGGCTGTACTTGGAACTTACATTGAAATAAATGGAGAGGAGCCCCGCTTGTGCATTCAGAAAAGCGATTTTTGAGCCCGTTCTGTAGGTAGGGACCCGCACCTGACATTAATTGTATATCCTACCGACTTACCATTCATAACAATAATTTCAAAACCCCTTGAAGTACTTTAACTAAAATGCCTATCAAACTTGTATTGATGATTACATGGCTGTAGGTGGTCAAGCTAATGAAAGGACATGTGGTGCAGACGCTTTCACACATTGCGGTTCTCTGGCATTTTCGGTGTGGTTTTTTGGGTGTACTACGGTACACTGCATAGAAACTCTTTCTCAATAGGAAGCTCCTTTCAATTTCCAATTCTTTTTATGGGTGTTGCAAGTAAGCAATCAATTATTCTGTTTATAGCCTTGTGGAAGGGGAAACACTGATATATTAAAGACTATGAAGTTGAACCATATAATAATAATCCTCTTTATATAGCGCCAACAAAATCCACAGCACTTTACAATGTAGAGGGTACAATTACAGACTGAAGACAGACATTACACAATAAAAGCTACTTACAGATGAGACACAAGGTGTGAAGGCAAGAGCTTACAATCTATCAGGTTGCCTGGAGGAGACGTAGGGTGAAAAGTGCTAAGTTTGCAATGGTCCAGCCTTGTTTCATAAATATGGGGTGGTTTATGTAAAAATTTGGTGAACCTGACCGTACATCTACCTATGAGATACGACCAAAGAATCCCAAGCGTATTGTTGCAGGAAATGACTTCTTCAGGGGTGAATAGAACAAGTGTGCAACAGATATCTAAGTATCTCAAATTAATCAAATCAAAATTTGAATTATCTATAGCCTGTAAGTGTGGCTTCCTCAGCGTCCAGAACAGGATTATTCTTAGAGTATCTTTGAGCCAAAATCGCACTCTGCTTGAGCACTACCTTTTTGTTTATGCCCATATACTCCTAATGTACAACCATAGTCGTTTTCATAACCATATGATTACAAAAAAGTGCCCTTTTGACAGATACCTACCAGTACATGTCGGTGTACCGTTGAAAAATTTTTAGATTGAGAAGCATAGTTGACTTAACAGCATGTTTTGGAAACTTCACCATGCGTAAAGGTGGTTAAACCAACACATATTAGGATACAATTAGGCAATGTTCACACAGCTTAAAATTGGACGTATTTCAGTCCGTAATTACACGCCGGAGTGCGCACATTACGGCTGGAATACGTCCCAGTCATTACGGTAATCCACAGTTCTCATAGAGAACTATGGATTACATCTCCTCTCCCTGCTAGGCGAATCCGCCGCGGGGGGAGATAAGTGACATGTAAATTACCAGCGGTTTATACGTAATTACGCCCCGCAAATAAGCCGTGTGAACCCAGCCTTATGAGATCAGTAATTCTTGTAAAACAGTCACGGACATGCATTGCCATACATGTGTGCAGTATACTTCTAGCAAATTAGTCATACTTTTACTGTAACAATGACCAGACAGTTGCAGTGGATATTGTACCAATACCACACACAGTGATTTATATAACCTTTTTGTCATGATTCTCTTAAAAAAAAAAAAAAAAAAACACAGCAAAAATCTCTAGCAAAACCACAAGGTTTGGCCTCAACCTTAAAAACGGAAATCCCGTTTAACTTTTTTCATTGAAAACCACCATGCAAAATTGTGATTGCCAAAACATGCTGTAGGGAGAGTCAGGTGGTCCTCATACATGTTCAATAAAAAATCTTTTGCTAAAAAACTTACTATCTATTGCTTCTCTCTGTAATTGAAATCATCCAGTTTTATGGAAGCCTACCCATATGTACATGTCTTTTGTGAAAAGTAACACTTTTAAAGGGGTTGTCTCACTACATTGATTCATCTTGCCTCAGTCCTGTTTTCTTGGTTTCATTTTGAATTCAGAGGCGTGTTTATTGGCTTCTACTAGGTTTCAGTAGAAGCCAGATCTGTAGCTATAGCAACCGGTGCTGGCAGCCTATGAGGAGAGCTCAAACAGGTCTGTAGCTATAGTGACCTGAGGAGATATCTCAGAATAGGTAGGACACTGTTAATGGGCATATATTGCAAAGTGATTTGTTTTTACAAGATCTTTACCATAAAAAGCAATCCTTGTAGTGAGACAACCCTTTTAAGGTTATGTTCTCATCTGCATTGTAGAACGGTGGAAAATGATGAAACTCTGGCGCACCCCTAGTGATCAGGAATCGCCGGTTGTCTTTACAATCTGTCATGCAGTTTACAGCCGCACTGCTTTCAATTTTAATTTTCTTCTCTTTTATGCGTACTTTGGCACGTAATTGCGCTTCAATACACCTAAAGTATGCCCCAAAAATACGGTAAAATTATAGCGCCGGGGAAAGTGGAATTCAGTGCGCTGGCTAGCACCTACTTCTGAAGCAGCAGGCATATAGCGGCACATTCAGTACACAGTGCTATACGCCTGCAAGACGCCGTGTGAACATAAAGCAGAGTTTTAAGAAAAACTGAAATCTGAGTGCAGATGCAAACACAACCCTGTACAGTTTAGCTAATTCCTAAGTGAATAAAGTACTTTTATTTTGCACTTTACTGCAAAATCAAGAAAAAAGTAGAGAAAAAAAAAAGATCCAGGTTCGCATATGGATAAATCAAATTAGTTTACCAGATCAACATCAGTAGATTTCTTTTCCCCAATTTGATTCATTTATATTCTCGATACTCTGAAGAGACCTAAAAGAAGATAACTTTATTATGTGTGTGTGCGTGTATATTATATACATAGCATTGTAGCCATGCAAAAAACGTTAGTCTACAACTATAATGGGCTCCTTTCTGTAGTGTTTCTACTTTGGATCTTTAACTTTCTATACCAGTGTTTAATACATTTTGGTTTTGTATAATACAACTCGCAGTTAAAGGCCTCCGGGTGCTGCTTCTAAAATAGATCTTTTGATGGGCTATGGAAGGCCAACAGGGATGTATTTATTCAGTGGGCGATGAGTAGATTGTAATGTTGTTATGGTAAATTTAGGAGAAAATTGTTCATTAGCTATGGTAGTCACATTTCAAAAGCTTAGGAATGCATGGCAGAACCTGGACACGATTGCACTGATCACATGGGATTAATACAAAACGATGTTCATTTAAATGATCTGTGAGCAAATGAAGAGTAGAAATAAAAATAAAAAAAAAACAGTGATTTTATTTTTGTAGGATATTTCGATCATTTATTTAAAATTCTTAACAGATATTTATATCGGTGCACTCTGTACATTTTATATCAGGATTTTCATTACCGTATTGAAAGCGGTGTAGATCTTACACATTCAAGCATTATTAATGTAGCTAGAAATACCTTGTTTAAATACTGTATCGTTAAGAAAATGTCTGGTTGTGCAATGTGTACTTACTTTTGTATTCTTTTCCATACGCCTTTCCTACTTATTTTAGTGTCTGGTGTTTTGTCCAATGTAGAAGGGTAACATCCAAAGACACTGGCCATATTGTATGTATGTGCTTTGGTCGTAGTCATAGGAGATATGGTGATGGTCACATCTAGGCCCTGGTGTCTGAGGGGCTCGTAAACTGGCACATGATAGATGAAGAGCTCTACTATATATTTTTGTTTTGGGTACTGTTAGAAATCTATAGGCTGGATTCACACATCCATTTTTGTTTCTGCTGAAGCCATGGATCTAAAAGAAAACAATAAAGGAAAGGGTCAACCATTTTTATGTCACTTACTTTTATACATGATGTAGTTTTATATATACGATAATGGAGAGAGAGATCTATATCATGTATATGTATACATATATATAGTGTGTGTGTGTGTGTGTGTATATGCGCATATATATGTGTACATATACATATAAATATACACACACACGTGTATATATACATACACACACACACATATATATATATATATATAATCTCAAAAACTAAACCATGTATAAAGTAAATGACAAAAATGTTCAAAGAGCAGATGAGCCCCTCAGGCACCAGAGCCTATGTGTGACCATCGCCGTATCTCCTATGACCCTACAAAGGGTAACAACCGAAGACACTGGCCATATTGTATGTATGTGCTACTACATTGGACAATACACCAGACACTAAAATAAGTAGGAAAGGCGTATGGAAAAGAATACAAAAGTAAATATGCATTGCACAACCAGACATTTACTTAATACAGTATTTAAACAAGGTATTCTAGCTACATTAATAATACTTGAATGTGTAAGATATAAACCTCTTATAATACTTTAATGAAAATCCTAATCTAAAATGTACTAAGTACACCGATATAAATATCTGTTAATAATTTTAAATAAATGAGAAATATCCTACAAAAATAAATCAGTTTTTTTTTAATTTTTTTTATTTCTACTGTTCATTTGCTCACAGATCATATAATATTTTTTTACGTTTTTTTTTCAGAGGGATTGAGAGATTTTTTTTTAAATGTAAAAGGGGTTATCCAGGCTCTTAAAATGTAAAACTTACCCTAAGGATAAGTCATCAGTCGTGCACCCATTGGTTTAATATTGAATATACTCCGGATGGGCAGTTGCTTTTAAAGACCCAGATAGCTGGTAGGTGTAATGAAATATACAACAAACGTATAGTTCTTAGTCTGTTGTATACTTGAGGGTTCATTACCACAATGCCCTGCACTCCTTTTTGTGGTGACTGACAGGCTGCTGTGTATGTCCATATACACAGCAGCCTGGGCATTCCTGCTGTGAGAGGTGGGGAACAGCAGGGGCGCTAACCTTATGGAAACAGAACTATAGTCATCTGTGTGTTGTGTTTGTGATGGAAGTAGGAGGCTCGTAGCTTTACTCTGCTGCCTTTAGATAGAGCAGCTGACTGATCCCCTGTACGGTACATATGTATACCAGGGATTAAAATATCAAGGCTATATAACCTACAGGTTCCACAATAAGGTGCAGAGAGCCAATATACTAGATGTCATTTCTCGAAAAGAAGATTTGGTAGAAATCTATAGCTAAGGTCTAGAGATTAGATGGCACAAATTGTGCTGTATGGTTGGCTGCTCATATTTTTATGCATATCCTGCGTATCTTGCAAAGTTTCACATTTACTATACGTGTTCATTGGTCGAGCTGCATGATGGTTCAGAATAATACCTGAGGATTTGGATGGGGCTGTATGACAATTGGTATAAGAAATTTGCATCTTTTAAGATGAGATTTTCTTCAGCATGAGATGCGACTTCCATATCGATGTTAGTCTGCTTTGCATTCTTTCCTCCTGTATAACTACAAGACTTATTTTTGTATGGGAGTACGTAAGATCTGTCCAACTTGGATCTTAACCAGCTGCAGTCCACGTTGACCATGCTTGGGGGGAAAAAGAGGGGTCCCAAGGGAAATAAAAGGGTCAATAAAAGGTCCATTCCAGACGAACTTGGTCTCTCCAGTGTGTTGCTCTTCACCGTTTTTATTCACAAAAATATTTTGCAGCAGCTTTAAGTTGACCATTCCAAAAAATTTTCTTTTGCAAAATGGCCCTTTTAAAGGGTGGTCCTCCAAAGGGAATATTTTGCAAAATAGGGGTTTTAAACGAAAACCCTGTCACGAAAGCCCGATCGGGAAAAACCCATTTGGGTTTTTTTTCAAAAAAGGTCATTGGGGGGGTTTTTTCACTTTCCATGGTTTCCCCAAAGGAATTTAAGGGAAAAATTTTTCACCCCTTTGTTTAGCATAGAATAAAACCACGTAAAACTCCAGGAAAATTTTCCAAAACCGTTATAAAAACCCCAAGGTATTTTAGGCATACATCTGGATTTTTTGGGCCCTAAACTACTTTTTTTAAACCTTTTTTTTTAAAAGGGGGTTTTTCCCGCCAAGAAGGGTTAATTTCCCGGGCTAACAGGCGAACTTGAGCCTTAAAAGGGGGGGGCGTTTTTTTTTCTGTGTTTAAAAAAAAAAAGTCCCTTTTCCTCTGTAAATGCCCCAAACACTACCCCCCCATGACTTTTCCGGGGCTCAGCCCCCTGTGTTGGCAAAAAATTGTTTTGCAAAAAACAGGGGAATAACAAATTTTTAAACAATTTAAACGGGTTTTTTTTTTCTCCCATTTAATCTGCCAGGGAGAACATTAGTTTCGGGCGGGCCGGGTTTTCTTTAATTCCTTCAAAAACTCCCCGGGAAACTCGAGGGGAAGAAGGGTTGAGTAGTGACCAAGGAGTTTTCCTGAAATTTTTAACCCCAGAAAATTTGAAATTAAAAACCATTTGGTTTCCCTAAACAGACACACGGAACATTTTTCCCAGATCCTTTAAGAGCTGCGGGGGGGGGGGGAGAAAAAGGGCGAGCGGGGAGCGTCTGCAATTTTTACTCGAAAAATTAAAATTAAAAACCCATGGTTTCCCTCAAAAACAGGAGCCCAGAGATTTTTTTTTTTCCCCAGCCCCCTACAAAAGGTGGGTTCATTTTCCCCCCAAATCAGAAAAGAATGAAAACCCAAACAAGTGCTGCCAGATCACCCCTCCTTTTCAGTGTCCTGGTTTTGTCTAATAAAAACGTCGGGAAACAAAGGGAAATTTAATTTAATCCCGTACTTCACAGGCTTCACTTTTTTAAATTTACAAAATTTTTAGAAAATGTTAAAATCCCCATGTTGGGGAATCTAAATGTCAACTTTAAAACGTGAAAAAACCCCTTAACAAATAAATTTTCTGAAAACCGGAAACAAAAAAGACTTTAAAAAAAAAACTTTTAAATTTAATTCAAAAAAAAGTATTTACATCAACATAAAGGGTCCAAGAAACAAATTTTTAAATTTAAAAATCAAAGGGGACCAAAGGTATAAAATAAAAAATTTTGCAACCTTTTCCCCCCCAAAAAAATATGGGTTCGTCAAAGGGTTAAAAAATTTTAGGCAGAAAAAAAAAACGAATTTTCATGCCTCATTTGTTATCAAACGGGCACAAAGGGCAATATGAGTGCCCCCATGTGAACCTGGGTAATATTCCCCCTTATTTTTTGGTTTTCCCAAATAAAATTTTTTTTCTACAACTAAGACATGAACAGTTTTCATTATCCTGCCTAAAATTTTCCCCCACTAAAACCCCCCTGATGAAGAGTCGGGAACTTTGGGGCAAATTGTTTGTTTTTCTTCTCTTTTGTTCCTCTTTTTTGAGGTGTTGCAATTATCTGTAATATCCCATTTGGTCACCTTTTTATTTTTTATTTAAATTCTTTGGACCTTTTGATGTGTATTTTTTTTTTTTTTTTTAATCTTGATTTATTTAAAGTTTAAGTTTTTTAGACTTGTGGAACTGTGAGAAAATGCTCCAGCATCGGTGAACACTAACGTCTTTTTGAGTACTGGCTTGGAATGTGTCTGTAGATGGAAGCTGTCCATTTTTAAACATTGATCATTAAAGTTATGCAGTTGTAACAGTAGTTATCAGTGCTGGAGAACATTTATCTTTTCATTGTTCAGCTTTGCTCTTACTGTGATCCAGCAAGAATACAGAGGAATATGCTGTGACTTCATTCAGGATTGTGTTTTCCTACTGGTAAGGGATATTTCTCTTTTCTTGCATTTTCATTGTGGAAAGGCACTGGTTTCTTGTGGCGGGGTGTATAAACTAAGGGAAACATTCAGGGGTGTGCATCAGCAGTTTCTCCTGGTCTGAATCCCAAACCTATGGGACGTCACGGGGGCCTGGGGATTCAGCAAGCCGAAGTCCGACCCCCTAAATTTTCCCAAACCCCAAACCCCCCGACTTTCTCATACAGGGCGAAATTTTAAGTTTTTAAATTTTAAAACTGTAGAAAAAAAGGGAAACTTCAGGCTGTTTATCCCCTTTTAAAACAAAAATCAAGCTTTTTAGGTAGCCCCCAACACTGACAAGCAAAAGGGAAACAATGTTTTGATCTTTGAACCTTTGGATAAAAAGTTGAAGACAAAGCTGTAATTTTTATCCAAGCCAGTCTGCACCCAAAATTAGAATGTGTAAAGAGAAAACTGGGATGAGAAATTTTTTTTTAATATATGCTTGAATCTGATCCAAAGCCCAGAAGGATTCAGGCAGTATTGAAAAAACCCAAAGGGGGATTTTCCCCAAAAAACTAACAAAATTAAAAAAAATTAACACTTTTCAAAATAAGCGATGCTAAATACCTTTTCAATCAAATTTAAAGGAATTTCTAATGTAAATGACTGTATATAAAATTAAAAGCAACCTCATGGGACAAAAACTGTAGTAGATGGGGGAGATTGGGGCCTGAAAATCACAAGTTTTTAAACAGTTTGTACCATTTTTTCTTTTCCCTGTAAAATATATTTATTGGATAGACTTTTGAAAAACAAAAAAAAAGGGAAATAAAGCAAAAAACCCGCAGGGAAAATTTTTTTGAAGTCTCGAATTTGTTCTGAGAAATAGTATTGCCTCCACAGTCCTGCAAACATGACCTCACTTTTGACTCATTATTTCCCCGGGTAGAGAACGGGTCTCAAAACTAACTTTGGGTTTTGGGGGCCCAAAACGGTGACCACAGGGGGAAAAAATCTCAAAAATTTTCCCCGGGGTAAAAAGGGAAATTTCCCCAGGGCCAAAAGTCAGTTTTGATGAATGGTTTAAAATTTTTCTAAATTCTTTAAAACAAAAGGGGAAAAAATTTTTCTGAAATCTGTTTGTTTATGAGAGCAGAATCTTTTTCCCCTGGGGGAGTGCTTTGCCCGCTCCTGTCATCAATTACCCTCCCCATGTGATGATGCTGAAGATATAGGAGCGTAGCACTGGCCGGACCCAATTCCCTTGCTCTTTGCATTTCACAAACTGACCAACTAATTATATTTTTTGGGAGTGGGCCCAAATTTATGACGCTCCGACCCTGAAAAAAAAACACGACCCCACGACCCACAGCCCGACGTCCACACAACGAGTAAAATTTACTAGTCTGATTCTACTGTTGAAAACCGTTTGGACAATGACCAAACCTTTTTCTTTAACTTTACCATAGAAGTTACATTACCTGGTCAGCCTCTTCCCAAAACAAAGTTGCCCCTATGTTATGCTAGCTAAAGTGAAGTTTGACTGGAAGTGATGCTTCACCAAGCACCTCTGGACTAGAAGTGCTATAGAGTGGTGAGTTGACCTTTAGAACCCCTAAGCCTAACCCCAATTTTGACATTTTCACCAAAAATAGATTAGAGCTGACCCAAATTAAGTTGCTTAAATTCGGGTAAAATCTGATTTTGACCTAAAAGTAATGCACAACACAACCATTGGGTATTCGGATTTTAAAAGGTGCCCCGGTTTGAACAGTTCCTACTTAGTGAAAACATCTCATGACATTAAATAGATCACAGAAATTGCCCACTAAACCCCCCCAAACAAAATGTAGCTGCGGGTAATAACATACTCACAAAAAAATTTTGGGAAATTTGGCTTTTGGTTGAAATTTCAGGCTGAACAGATTAAAACTTTTTAAAATAAACTAAATGAGACCATCTTTTAACTTTATATTCAACTGTTCAGTGTTTCAGTACTTTTTTGTACAACTTCCCGATCTCTAACAAAGCATTTAATGGCAAAATTCACAACATGTTTTTTATAACGGAGTTGCGAATAAATTGGGATTTTAAAAACCTCCCTCTATGACAAATTTTTATCAACGACAAAAGAGTAAATGATTACAAAAGTCTGACATGACACTTGGTTTTACTCTCGCTCTCTTTAAAATCCTGGATTTTTTTTGGCTTCATCACCGGTTCCTCAGGTCATTTTTTTAAAAAGAACGGCATCATGGTGAGTAGCCAAAAGATGCCATACTTTCCTTTCCCGTGTCTTCAGTCTCTCTTACTTTGTTGCGATTTTTGTGACATTTTGTGACAATCTAAGTCAGTGGGCCCAAAGTGGTCAGAGCACCTGCTTTTAAGCCGCGCATGGCAAAGTACTTTGACAATTGTAAGGGTTTTTTAAGTCCCCGAGTAAAAAGACATACAAGATGAGGGGGGAAAGTTTACACCCAATTCAAATTGATCGCCACTTTATTGGGTGATTTTTCCATGACAAACACCTGTTGGGTTTTTTCCTTTTTAAAATCACAATTGTGCAAAAATACTGAAAATTGAATAGTTTTGGTAATGCATCTAAAGTTAGAAGGGCAATTTAGTGCATTTAAAAAAAAAAAATTAAAAATTTTGTTTTTACCCGAAAATTTTAACCAAAACCAAATACCATAACTTTTTTTTTAAACATTGTGTGGTGTGTGTTGCGTGTTTTATATAGTTGGTGTATATATATATATTAAAAAATAATATATATAAATATAATATATTTTATTAAAATTTTTAAAATATAAAAAATGTGTGGTTTTGTGGTTGCGCAAAAAATATATAAAAAACTAATATATAAATTTTTAAAATATAAATATAATATAAAAATCCGAGAGGTGAGTAGTTGGGGTAATATAATATATAAATATAATATATATATAGTGTGTGTATGTGTGTGTGGTATTAAAATATATTAAAAAATATATATAATATAAAAATATGTGATTTTGGGGGCTGTAGGGTTTTGTGTATATAATTATAAATATATAATATAATTGTAAGTGGTGTATAATTGATATATAAAAAATAATGTGTGTATGTATTAAATGTGTGTGTTTGGTTATATATATATAATAAGATATAAATTATATATATATATATATATATATATAATATATAATATAAAAAATGTGTGTGTGATTGTAGGCTCATGAATCTGTTAAGCCCGAGTATAAAATCTACATTTACATCAGGCCCTGTTCGGTTAGGCCCATAGTCTCTAGTTCTAAGCATCGTGTCTGCCTTGCCTGTCTGGCTCCATCTCCACACAGTAGTCTGTAGTTTTCTCTTGCTTTGCCCCCCTTGTACGGTTTTGGCATAACTTTCTCTACTCTCACGCATTCGATGTTTCTGGTCTGTTAATTATGCGCTGGATTCCCATAAAATGTCTGCTTTCTCAGGCCCTCTCTGCAAGTAGCCTCCCCAATTGTTTCAGACTATTTCTCTTGTAAACTCTAAACTCCTAGTTTATATTCTTTGTTCTTTTTTGCCCTGCTTCTCTTTCCCTTCCATAGAAGATTACTTTTGAAGGATACAACGTGGTGCATATTTTCCCCCTTTAACCAAACTGACCCCTTCCAACAGAAAAGGACTTTTATTTTAACTTATTGAAAGCACTTTTCAGAATCTTTGTTGTCTCTGTGTGAAACAGGATGCTCTTAAAAAGGCGACTACATTGTACAGTAACGGCTGCGCTGAACCTCTGAGATCCTTATGCTGTAATTTCGGCGGGACCCGCCATTACATCTGTTTTCTGTAAAAGCAGGGATTAGATAAGATGATTAAAACGCAACCTGCCCAATGATTTCCTCCCAGGATAAGCGGCACCAAAGGGGCTTGACAGCCACTTTTCTCTCCATGTGTATTCTGCTACTTTACGTATGTGGCCACCTTATGCTAAATAAAGTCATTTGCAAATATTGTTAGAAGGGGACTGTAAATTCTCATTAATAAAGTTTATTGGCATTTGTCGAGTTTGGCACCCCTCACTGACCGGTATTAGGGCAAGTGGCCCAAGTTTTACCATGTTTGAAATAGGCTTGTAATGTAATAAGTGTGTTGAAGTGTTGGGTTATGTTCACACGGTGTATTGCGGCGCATATAGTACGCGCCACAATGCGCCGGGTGTTTTGGTAGCACGTGCTGATCAGCGCGTATTCCCAAAGCATGGGGGAGCATTGTGAGCGGCGTGTATTCGCCGCTAACAATTGACGTCCATTCTCTCCCCACACGTACGACGCATAATTCATGGTTCTCTATGAGAGCTATGAATTACCGTAATGGCGGCACGTATTTCGCCGCATATTAGGCGCAATACGCGGCGAAATACGCATGCAATTGCGCGCATAAATAAGCCATGTGAACATACCCTTATTCCTGTCATTATTTTCTTATCTTGCAGTACATAGTTTATAATTTACTGCATGGTGGCTTTAGTTTTCCAAATTGAGTAAGGATCAGGGTGCAATTGCTCTTTTTGCCTATTAGTTGTTCTAACCTGAAAACTGTTTGCTTTTAGGAGCTCTAATAAATGTATTTTACTTTTGCTTACCTCCTTTTTTGAATTTTTTAATTTTTTTTTTTCTCTCTGGAGGGGGGGTCTGACTTTTTAAAAAAAAATAAAAAATAAAAATTAACACTATTTTTTAGCCTTTTTATTTTTTAGTCTTTAGAAAATGAATGATAAATCATTTGTAGACCTTGTTTCAGAGACTTGGAATTGTTTATCCTTGGTTATCCAGTATAATTTTACTTCTGTTACAAAAAGCCTTGTGGCTTGAAGCAAAAATGTGAAAAGCTATTAACATTCCTATGTAGTGACACAGATTTTTAAAGTGCAATGAAATTGTCACTTGATTTAATGTGTTAATTACTGTGTATCCGATATACCACCTATTAGATAAATAACTATGTATGTGGCTTCCGGCCTGTATGCAAAATAATAGCGTTGAAATTTTAAAAAAACATGACAAATGTATCTGTTTTTTTTAGCAATTTAAAACGAAAAGCCCATGCGTAATAGAAGCAGATATTTAATTGAGCCGAGCTCAATTAAATGGGGTTTCCATTTAGTGCGTCTGTCACAGAGGTGGCACTGGATCTGTTACAGGGCAGACACCAGCAGTGCCCAATGGATCCCTTTGACTACAGGAATTTTTCGGTTTTCCCTTCATGGTGTCGTTTTAATGGAGAAAATAGTACTGCATGCTGCGCTATTATTTCTATATAAATATAAATCGACGCACGCGAAATTTGATAAAAAGGGAAAGGGATATATTTTAATTTTAAAAATTAACAATTTATACAATACAAATGGATACAGATTTTTTAAAATGACGAGGTCAAATGGTCTGGTTCCTGAAGTATCTATGGTTCAGTTGCTGCAGCGACCTTATTCATGCAGATCACGATAGTGGACAAAAGAAAGGTGCCAAAATAGTATGAAATTACTCAAAAAATACTCTAGAGGGCATGAGAAGAAATAGTGTGGGCACTGAAAGTCATGGCCAAAATTTTTGAAAAGATACAAATTTTAAAATTTTTACAAAAAACCCTACTGCATGGGTTTTAAATGGCAATTTGCATATACCCAAAGGGTTATAATGATGATCAGCTTAAAAACAATTAATTGCAAAGTCAATATTTTGCCTAGAAAATGAACTTTTTCCCCCGAAACACATTTCCACTTCTTGCAGCCTCCCTTTAAAAAGGGACCGCTAACATCGTTTCAGGATTGCTCCCATTAACCCACAGTGTGGTGTTGTGGGGACGGGGCTGGAGATCAATCGTCATGATTAATAAGAATCACACCACGGACACTTTAAAAGGAGGCTGGTGTTTGGGGCATCATTTTTTCTCTTCTGTTAAACCATGGTTTAACTCTAAAGAAACAGTGCGCACATTGCATGCAAAAAAAAATGGCCTAACAGGGAAATATCGCAGCTAGAAAGAGGGCACCTCAGCCCCAACAATCATTGCATCTAAAGGAATTCAAGGAGAGGGGTTCCCATTTTGCCAAAAAAGGGCTGCGGGGGGGCCCCCAAAGAAAGACCAGCAAGCGCCAGGCCGGCTCTTAAAAGGTTTTTCACTTGGGAATCGGCTACCACATGAGGGCTTGCTCAGAAGGCAGCGGGGCTTTTAGTGCATTCACACACTGTGAGGCGAACTCAGGGGACAAGGCCGTGTCAAGGGGCAGCAAAAAACCACTGCTCCCCAAAAAAACATAAGGTACAAACGAATTCTCCCAAGGTACAGAATGGACTGCTGAGACGGGGGTAAATCATTTTCTCAATAAACCCCCTTCCAAATGTTTGGAACTCTGGAAAACAGCTTGTTCGAGAAACAAGGTGAGGAACCACCAGTTTTTCCCTCATGCCAACTGTAAAGCATCCAAAAACCATTCTTTGGGGGTTTTTTCCACCAAGGGAATGGGGCTCCTAACAGTCTTCCCTAAAAACACATCCAGAATAAAGAAGGTACAAAGTCCTCCAAGAGCAACTTCTCCCAACCGTCCAAGACGGGTTTGGTGCAACAACCCTTTTCCACATGATGGACCCCTTTCCCCATAAACAAAGGTATAACAAAAGGCTCGGGAACAAACATAGAGATTTTGGGTCCAGGTCCCTAAACTCCCCAGATCTTAACCTATTAAGAACTTTGGTAAATCATCAAAGCGGAAAACAAAAACCAAAAAATTGGACAAAACACCCTTGATTTTGCAAGAATGGACTGCTATCATCAGGGTTTGGGCCAGAATTGATTGAGAGCATGCCCCCGGGGAAATTGCAGAGGCCTAAGAAGAAGGGTCAACACGCAAATATGACTTGCTGCAAAATTTAAATTTTAATTTTAACTGTCCCCAAAAAAACTTTTGTTAATCTAAAGATTGCACTTGTATTTTTTATTGATAAAAACATCTGACAAACAAACCCCTAAAAACCGAGGGGAACAGTTCATGGAAAATATAATATTTGTGTCATCCCCCAAAAAATTTTGGCCAGACTGTAGAAAGGGTTAAAGGATAAGGGATGTTTACCGGGTTATTGCCGGGGTAATCGCGAGGAGATTTTTGCCCGCAATTACCCGCTGCCGTTTTTTCGGAGGGGGGGGGGGGGGGGTTCTCACCCCGGGCCCCCCTAGGCCCCCCAATACAACGGGACGACCCGCCGGGAAAAGTGCAGTCACTTTTTTCCCCTCTCGCCGAAATTTCGCGACGGGGAAAAGACGGAATCCATAGTTATTTTGAGAACTGTAAAACCGTAAACGGGACCAAATCCGTCCCAAAATAACCGTGGGAACATGGCCAAAAAAACGCTGGTAATGGGGCAGTTTTGGGGGGGGGTGCGTGACAAGGAGCTGCGGAGGGCTGAGGAGAATGCCGGCTGTCCTATACCCCTATTTTTAGTCCCTCCATACACTAGACACCTTTTAATTTGGGCCACTCGGAAACTGCATGAAAAGGGCACTACAGCGTCGAAAAAACCCTGCCCTTCAGGGTCACCAACCCTTCAAGACCCCCTACGTCAAGTTACATTACTCTGATCTATTGTCGAAAATAAAACTTGTAATTTATAATACTAAAATATATTCTTAACTTTATAGGCAAAAACCCTGTGTGTGCTATGGATTTATATGGACAGGGTTGGAATACCCCTTACACAAGCACCCCCTAGAGCAGGGGTGTCACACTGCCGGCCCCCCAGCTGTTGGGAAACTACAACTCCCATCATGCCCACTGTGAACAGTGTGCTATACACTTTGCATCTAAGATAAATGAAAAAATAGTCCTATAAACAATTTGTGGTAGAGGCTCCAATGCACTTGTAAACAGGGCCTAAATTATGGCGCTTGTTTTCGCAATACCTAAAAAAACCTGTTTGTATTGAAGGCCATCAGAGGAGGCGGCACATTGGTATAGCTCCATTACAGCATCTAAATATGTATGTTTTTTTTTTTAATTCTTATTGAGCTAAAATATATCTGGGCATGTTTATTTCATAGCGTTTTCTATTTTATTTCTGCAGGATTAGGGTATGTTCACACGGCGTGTGAACATGCGCTTTTCGATGCGTTTGGATCCGTCTGACCCCAAACATGTATCTAATAATGAGCAATGTGATTTACATTGCTTTTACTATGAAACACGCTCACATTTAAAACAATATCACCGAGCTGTCTCACTGCCTCTTTCAGATCTGATCCAAGAATTGACACACACCTGGAGCCCTATTTTAAAGTATAGGGTGCGATCCTGCTGCATCCAAAACCCCTCCAAAAATCAGCTGCATGTTTTGGGTCCTTTTGGTTCCACGCCAGTGCGTTTTTTTAAAGCATTTTCAGACCAAAAACGCCGTTAACGGGCCCCCTTACTTTGACAAACCCAGAAATAAGCAAGAAATGAACAAACACTAATTTCTAAAACCCCTTTTCGTTCAAATCGGCAACACAAGCGTTACATAAAGCAGCCTGTATTCTGTGCGGGCCCCCTGGGGTTAAACGTAAGTCGCTAGCTCTGTGACTTCTCCATTCATACAATACAGGCTGTCGTATATATGATTATCACCGGCTGTCGTACTGTAGCATCTGAATCGCTGCGGCTTCTAAAGTGAAAGACATTACAACAAAACTGTTACTGAATTCTGAATGAAGCAATTGCGACTCGCTGATACAAATTGGAAGATGCAGGGACTCTGAAATCTCTAATCTCATCTCTCCTGTCTTTGTTTTTTCCCTATTTTCCTGCTATAGAAGTTTATATTTCCACTTACTTTTCACTTTGCAATACAGTACAACCTTTTTTAATATCTATATCATGTATATTTTTATTTAAAAAGGTCTACCTAGCAACAAATCAGATACATGGAGTACATCTTGTTAACGGTAAGACATTGCTTTACTACAGCAGGGACTCAAATTAGGTTCAATAAAACATAAATAAACTACAAATTCCAGGTTTACAATATTGGGTCTCTTAGTGAATTTTTTTTATCCTTGTACAATGAATGGGTTTTCACAGGCATTGCATTTACTGTGTTGCGCTCCTTCCTAGGTCCTTGTGCCTGAAGATTCCTGGAGCTGTGCAGTAGGGTCTTATAAGCCCCTTTCCATATAGGACAAGTTAATTTGAGAAGGTCACTTTAGATTGATCAGGTTGACATTTCATGCCGGTAGGTTGTGAACTGTTGATAATAACATTTAAATAGTGATTCAGTTGCAGCAGGAAACACAAGTCATTAGTTAGCCACTATTAAATCGTCACTGCTAACACTTCCCAACTACTCCTATGCCAGAGATTGAAACTGGCACATACAACATTTCTGGGTATCCTTTATGTTGGGGATTTAGCTACGTGCTTCAATAAAAATGTAGTGAATCTATAAAATGATAAAAATGGATTTGTACAAATACATAAACCATTGCATATATAAATGTATGCCAAAAATTGTACATTACTACATGGCACATTACATAATTATCCCGAGTAGTGTAGGTTTAGAAAATTAAAAATAATGGAGTTTATCTTTGTGTTCTGGAAAAACTGGAGCTCTGTGTTGAAGTGATTGTGAACTAATATTACAAAGGACTATAGAGAAGAATAATCACGGCACTCACCACATCGATAGGCAAAAATCTTCATTTGTTCCGACACTTTGTTCAGTGAAGGGGCATTACAAATGGATACACCTTCTCAAAGGCAACAGCCGTTTCGCGCCTGCACTGCGCTTCTTCCAGGCCTCCAAAAAGCGCAGTGTAGGCGCGAAACGGCTGTTGCCTTTGAGAAGGTGTATCCATTTGTAATGCCCCTTCACTGAACAAAGTGTCGGAACAAATGAAGATTTTTGCCTATCGATGTGGTGAGTGCCGTGATTATTCTTCTCTATAATCCTTTATAGTTGAAATGACTTTGCTTTATGTCACTGAGCACCACTGAAACGTAATCGAATAGCATGATCGCAGGAGCACGCTGATCCATTATAGTAATTGGAGGAGGGCAGGGCCGGGACCTTAACTTTCTCGTTGCCGTATTTGTTGGATTGTAAACATTACCCCTTTTGGTATTTGTTGGTTAACGAATAAAAAATTTGGAGGGAATATAGGACGGCGGGTATATTGAGTGATGGCACTTCTCACGTCTTAGTATACAACACCTATATCTACAAAATTAAGGCTACAAAAAATATGTAAATAACCAGATGTGTAAATAACCACAATATAAGTCTACAAAGAACACAAAATAATTGAACTCAATAAGAAGTGCGGTAGAATCTGACGAGTACATTTTATTTGTCGTGTGGACATACCCTTACACTTATACCTTACTTAAAGGGGTGTTCTGGGTGTTTAAAAATGATTGTTGGTCTGTTGGGGCATGATAAACAATAGAAGATAAGACTCCTACTTACCTCCCGAACGCTTCCATTCTTACCTGGCATCCAGTCCCTTCATCCCCGATGGAGCAGTGAATGGACGTCGTTCACCTGACAGGTACAGCCAGTCACCGGCAAGAGACGCGACATTGTGGCCTGTGATTGGCTGCACCTGTCACATGAACATTGAAGCGTCCGTGAGGTAACTACTAGTCTGCTCTATTGTTAAACATTCCCTGACGGACCAACCAGCATTTTTAGCTCCTGGGACACCCCTTGAAGCAGAGGCGTAACTTGAAGACTTTGGGCCCTAGTGCAAAAAGTGAAACGGGGACCCCCAGCTACAATGTGCAACTTACAATGCTGGTCTCTCCTATGTGGCAGAAGGGCTTTTGGGCCCCCTCAGTTTGCAGGGGCCCGGTAGCGACTGCTACCTCTGCACCCCCTGTAGCTACGCCTCTGCCTTGAAGTAAAAGATATATATTTTCAGCAAATTTAAAATACAAATGATAAAATGTGTATTGCACATAGTGGCACACATATGGTAAGTATGTACATGGAAATAACACAAAGTGCCTAATAGGGAACATAAAAGCAAATCATAAACCCAAATAAGGAGTACACAACCACACACATAAGCACAAAATACATTTAAAAATATCCCAGATGTAGTGGACATAGAAACAAGTAAAGGCAGCAAGGGATACAGACCATGACATATACACCCCAACACATTTCACCCAATGCTTTTTCCAGGTGTGTATTCCCTATATGGGTGCTCCTATGTGCAATGTGCGTTTCCTCATTTCTGTTTTATTTTAAAAAAATATATATAATTTAGCGTGTGTATGTAGGTGTATATACGTTTAGGCTACGGCCATATGTCAAGTGTAAAATGACGGTCGGATTCTGTCTTAAGAACCTAGATGGAATTTTACCATCTTTTTCATGGTTTTGGGGGATGGTTCTGTCCGTGGTTTGCAGATTCATCTGTCTCTCGTAACCATTGGCTAGCACACAAATGGGCAGAAGATTGTGCATGTTCCAAGTTTTTCAGAACGCCGGTGGTGTGAAAATCCGACAAATAGCAAAACCATCCAGTGTAGACTACAGGGTGGATTTTCTGTTGCCCACTATGGGGATGTTCGACAGTCTGTTTTCAGATAATTTTCAAATCCGAAAACCTTGCCGTTGGTGTACAATGTACTGTCGGACCACCTCAGCTACGACTAAGGAGGTGTTTCACTCTGAAACGCATCAGCTGTCTTTTGCCAATATGCAGTAACTCTAATAAATATTGAATTTTATCTTTCTTGGTGCCGGCAGTCTAATCGTTCAGATGCATTCTGTTACGATCCTCCACTCCTGAAAACATGCCTTAAAGGGGTTTTGCCACGAAGTGAGTTCCTTACCTCCTTATTAGCTCAGGGGAGAATATAAACAAATCATGCTGAGTCATGAACTCTGCAGGGGTGAGAGGGAGGAGGTGAGCAGAAAGTGAGGAAGAAGGGAGCGTCACAAAAGTTTACTCAAATAATAACATTACAACGGTGGATTCTCTATACAGCAGACAGACTCATACACTGCACTTTCTCCACAGCCCCTTGAAAGCTCATTCATGTTCCCTGTCATCAGATAAGAAGTGCTCCTGTCAGCTCCTCTGGTCGTGTCTAATGTAAACTTTCAGGTAACGAATGGGGACTGAGCAATGCTGTAGCTCTCACAGACTTCAGTTTTTATAATCGCATATATTTAGAAAAGTGATTACCCATTTTGGAGGATCCCACGTCAACATTACATCGTGGCAAAACCCTTTTAACGTGTGTGAACCGTGTTGGTGCCATTGTGTATCACTCCTAGGTCTTTCCTTTCCTATGCATTACATGGGCATCACATGATCATACCACTCCTCCATAACCTAGAACATTAATGGAAAACAATGGTATGTCCAGCTCATGATCCAAAAGAAAATTGTAAAAATTTCTTCTTTAAATGATTTAAACAATAAAAATTCCAAAAATGCCCACCACTTCAGTAACGCTCAGTACATGAACAAATCCGCTCCCCGCTGACGCGTTTCGGACAGGTAAGAGTCCTTAGATGTAGCAGAAGGCTTAAAGCAAACGGAGACTTCTCTTAAAAATACACCTGGCTGTAGTCACGGGAGTTAAACCTACCAATAGAGGCGAACAAAACTGCCAATCCACAGTATAGATAGAAAATAAATCTCAGAATGTAAATACAGTCATGGCCGAAAGTTTTGAGAATGACACAAATATTATATTTTCACATGATCTGTTGCCCTCTGGTTTTTCTGTGTGTCAGATATTTTTATCACATACAGAAATACAAGTGCAATCATATTATGATTAACAAAAGCTTTTATTGACAGAATGAGTTAATGCAGCAAGTCAATATTTGCAGTGTTGACCCTCTTCTTCGGACCTCTGCCAATTCTCCCTGGCATGCTCTCAATCAACTTCTGGACCAAATCCTCACTGATATCCGTCCATTCTTACACAAGCTATGCTTGCATGTTGTCACAATTTGTTGGTTTTTGTTTGTCCACCCGTCTCTTGATGATTGACCACAAGTTCTCAATGGGATTAAGATCTGGGGAGTATCCAGGCCATGGACCCAAAATCTGTTTTGTTCACTGAGCCATTTAGTTATCACCTTTGCTTTATGGCGAGGTGCTCCATCATGCTGGAGAAGGCATTGTTGATCACCAAACTGCTCTTGGACGGTTGGGAGAAGTTGCTCTTGGAGGACATTCTGGTACCATTCTTTATTCATGGATGTGTTTTTAGGCAAGACTGTTAGAGAGCCGATTCCCTTGGCTAAGAAGCATACCCATTCTGGATGCTTTACAGTTGGCATGAGACAAGACTGGTGGTATCGCTCACCTTGTCTTCTCCGAACAAGCTGTTTTCCAGAGGTGCCAAACATTCGGAAAGGGGATTCATCAGAGAAAATGACTTAAACCCCAGTCCTCAGCAGTCCACTCCCTGTACCTTTGGCAGAATATCAGTCTGTCCCTGAATGTTTTTTTCTGGAGAGACGTGGCTTCTTTGCTGCCCTCCTTGACACCAGGCCTTGCTCCATGAGACTCCGCCTCACTGTGCGTGCAGATGCACTCACACCTGCCTGCTGCCATTCCTGAGCAAGCTCTGCACTGCTGGTATCCAGATTCCGAAGCTGAAACACTTTTAAGATACTGTCCTGGCGCTTGCTGGTCTTTCTTGGGCGCCCTGGAGCCTTTTTGGCAACAATGGACCCTCTCCTTGAATTCCTTGATGATGCGATAGATTGTTGACTGAGGTGCAATCTTTCTAGCTGCGATACTCTTCCCTGTTAGGCCAGTTTTGTGCAGTGCAATGATGACTGCACGTGTTTCTTTAGAGATAACCATGGTTAACAGAAGAGAAACAATGATGCCAAGCACCAGCCTCCTTTTAAAGTGTCCAGTGGTGTGATTCTTACTTAATCATGACAGATTAATCTCCAGCCCTGTCCTCATCAACACCCACACCTGTGTTAATGGAGCAATCATTGAAACGATGCTAGCTGGTCCTTTTAAGGCAGGCCTGCAATGAAGTGGAAATGTGTTTTGGGGGAAAAAGTTCATTTTCTAGGCAACTATTGACTTTGCAATTAATTGCTGTTAAGCTGATCACCCTTTATAACATTCTGGAGTATATGCAAATTGCCATTATAAAACCTGATGCAGTAGACTTTGTAAAAATTAACATTTGTATCATTCTCAAAACTTTTGGCCATAACTGTACATTACAAATCTATAAACACACGTGAAGGTAGAATATTAATAGAACCCATCAATGATGGAAAGCAGCCTATAATACATTGTAGTCGTGGATACAAAAATTCTTTAGTTGTTACATTTTGGACCATTGTTCTGTTTTGCGGCGTTTTCTATGTTCACGAACAGTGAGAAGTCATTTTGTGAAACCCTTTAAGAGCCTGAAGCTTCCCCTGTCTTGTCTCACAGTAATGGTCTCCAGTTTAATGCAGTTTATTAGGAGCCGGAGCTCTGAACAGGCAGCATATGCTTTCTCTAATTGTTACACATCCTGCTGTTTCTTTTAACAAGAGCCAAGACGTGGTGAAAGCCTGGGGGAGGACCACTAGAGGGCACTATTTAGTAATCAACTTTTAATGAACTAGAACTGTCACAGAGACTAATAAATTACAGTGTGCTTTTCGGTAATTATGAATTCCTAAATAATCACTCAATGACAAGCTTGCAGAGGCAGCAGCATTCTGGAGGTTGCATGCACAGTTATGCTAATGTAGCACTGCATTTGTTGGGATGGGGCCCTTCATCATTATAGCCATTTATTATCGAAAACTGTATTCATCTAATCATAATTACTGATGATGAGGAATAATTAACTTCCTTACCCTCAGTCCTTTTCCTATATACAGTGAAGAAAAGGGAGGCAAGTTATGTCTTTATATTTCTTACCGCACAAAAAAAAAGTGCAGATTGTCTGCCGAATGAATGGCTGCGGAAGCTGAAGGATGTACAGCTGCTAATTGGTTTGCTGCAACCAGAATGTCTGTTCCTCCACCTCTGCATTTAGTTAAATATGGTTTTAACATAAGCAGAATGGGTGACCTTGTAGGCATTGCAGTACTCACGAGAGAGATGTAATTGTGCAATCCACAGCTTTGTACCAATCTGTAGTTCTCATTCATTCTTGCTGTAATCTGAAATGCAGATGATCTCCATTCACTTGCACTCTAGGGATCCTTCATCCTCCAAATGTCTTGGTAGTTTCTCTCCTAAAGTTATTTATCTGATCGGCAATGCTATAATTGTCATTCCAGAGTGATTAGGTTGCAGATTTCGGTGGCTGTGGCGGTACACCTGTGTTAATGGGGTGCCCAGAAGATGGGCTGTATTAATGGTGTTGTATGACTTTCCATCTAAGGACTTGTCATTAAATAAATCAAAGAAATAAAGCACTGCTAAATTATCTGTGACGCGCCATTGATGATATTTTTAATCTTGTTAGCTGAACATTGATATAAATTTTTAAAGCATGGTGTGATTTTTTTATTTTTTATTTTTTTTTTCCTTGTGAGCAACCAGGACTGTGTTTAAATAAAATGACTAGAGATGGGCGAATCGATTCTAACGAAGTGGAATTCGTTTAGAATTTCAGGAAAAAGTTTGAGGTACTTCAGGTAAACGAAGTGTGCTTTTGATTGATAAAATGGCTGCGAGCACATGGCGTTACATGGGGCAAAGCACTCTGGGAGGAAGAAGGGCATAGCCTGCATGACATGTGCAGAGATGAAGCCAATCAGAGACCGGCGGGATTCTGTGACGTCACCGCATTATATAAGTCCGGGCGCGACGCCGGGAGCTCACACTCCTCTCACTGTGCTCATCAGGAAGGTGCTGCCGCGGCTGATGTAGCTCTCACTGAAGAACTGATTTTTATACAGCGATTTTTGTCGGGTGTCTCAGCTTGTCTCAGAGACTGTTCTCTTAATGTTCTATTTCTGATTTTTTGGGTATTGGATCTGAAATCCAGTGTGCGTCCACTGCAGCTGCATATACATTCAATATCCAAGTGGGATCTAAGCCAGTTCCTGTTGTATTCATTTAAAGAAAAGCAGTTTTTACAATACAAATACCACTTCATTTTTGCTGCTCAATTCTATTGCGCAATTTACATCCAGGGTTTAATTAAGCGTTGTTTTGCTGGTGTGCTGACCCCAAGAAACCGTCATTTTCAACGCCAAAATATATACATTTTTCCTGTAGCATAATTCACGAAGTGAAGGTTAATTACAATTATTATCTCTTGTTGTGTGGCGTAGAAACACGCAATTGTAAACACGCTACAAAGCTACTAGTTTGTGGTTGCTCAATTCTTTTGCGCAATTTACATCCAGGGGTTAATTAAGCGTTGTACTCAGTAAAAGAAACTTTGTTTTTCACCGCCACAGAAGAAATTCTGTAGCATAATTCATATCCGAAGGTTAATTAAGCCTGTTTGTGCTTTTATATTCAGTAAAATACACAGAGTTTTTAAACGGCACATACAAGTCAATTTTTCCTGCCCATTTGTGGAGCGCAATTTATATCCAAGGGTTACCCAAGCTTCTTAGTGGGTTCATTTGGTGTCAAATACAGGGTGTGTATTTATCATATACAGATATCTTCATCAAACAGTGTCTGTACATTTTAGAACAAACAGTATGTCAGACAGAGAGGTGGCAGGCTCTTCACCTGCGAGTGGCAGAGGCACAAACATTCCTGGAGCAGGCCCAGGTCGCAGCACAGCAAGGGGACGTCGCAGAGGGGTCACCGGTGAGGCCACAACTGCTGCTGTCATCTAGCGGCTGTGTACTGACTAGCAACCCAATGGTTCTTGATTGGTTGACTAGGTCATCCACTTCCTCCCAGATGACATCTGACAACCCCAGCCAAGAGTCGGTGGGAACGTCAGACACAACCCTTAGTTGGCATGGCCCGGGAGCGGGTCAGCGGCCCTCACCTGTCCTCAACCCGCCTCTGTCCCATCCGGTTCCCTCAGCCAGAGATCTACTATGTGGTCTAGGCTCAGCGCCACTATATAGCGAGGATGAACAATTTGAGGAGGGCAGTCAGCAGCTACTTGGCAGCGAAGAAATGGGGCCAATATCCTCTGCTTCTTGCAGTAGGCGGCAAAGTATAGATGTTGAGAGTGGCATGGGAGGTCATGTTGTGAGGGGTCAGCCTCTGCATACCAAGACCGGTGATGAGGACAGCAGTGACGATGAAACACAAATAGATGATGATGTAGCCGACCGCACTTGGGAGCCGGGTGAGGCAAGGGCTTCATCATCGTCAGGAGAAGAGGGCGTCAGCTTGCGCGTCAGGCAGCGGCGCAGCCAGCAAGTGGGTCGTGTGGCCGTGAGTCAGCAGGATAGCAGCAGTGTGAGGTCGGGAGCCAAGCGGCCACGGGGTAAAAACCCGCTTCGCAGGTCCAAGAAAGTAGCGGCACAGGGGCTCAGCGAGGCAGCGGCGGCAGTAGTCACTCAGTGCGGAGCGTTGGCGGTAAAATCCGATACTCGGCGCTGTGGCAGTTCTTTGCTAAGACACCGGAGGAGCCGAATATGGGTATATGTAGAATCTGTAAGCAGAAATTGAAGCGTGGCCAGGGAGCTAACGTTGGCACCACGGCCCTGCGTCAACACATGCAGCGTCACCATCCGGTGGCCTGGGAGAAACTTGGCTCAGATGTGGTGGTCCATCCTGCCGCCGCAGCAACAGCAGCAGCGGCCAGTGGCACGCATGCCATTGCAGCCAGTCAAGGCTCCACCATCTCTGCAGAAGGGAGCTGTTTCTCTTTGACATCATCTTCCGGTCCAGATGCTCCTGCTCCTCGCTACTCATGGCGCCAGCAGTCGTTCAGCAGAGGCGATTGTAAAGAGACAACAGTATGCGTCCAACCATCCTAAGGTGCAGCAGCTGACCGTGCTCCTGTCCAAGTTGTTGGTACTGTGGTCCCTCCCTTTCCAAATGGTGGACTCTGCACCATTCAGAGAACTAAACGGCTTGTGCCGAACCGAGATGGAGAGTTCCAAGCCGTAATTTCTTTTACAAAAAGGCAGTACCAGCACTTCATAAATATGTAGAACAGAAGGTGGGTCAGTCCTTGAGCTTATCGGTTTGTTCCAAGGTGCACGGCAGCGCGGACGTCTGGAGCTGTAACTACGGTCAGGGCCAGTACATGTCCTTTACGGCCCACTGGGTGAATATGCTTCCGGCCCAGGCACACCAACAACTTGGACAGGAGACGCCGCTTTCTCCTCCACGTTGTCAAACTGCTGCTCCTGCGCCACTGTCCGCCGCTCCTCCTCCACCCACCACCATCTCAGCCTCCACAAGTACTGCTCCATATACCACATGTGTAGGGCACAGCGGTGTCACGCAGTAACTACACCTGGTTTGCCTCGGCGAACGAAGTCACACAGGGGAGGAACTGCTCCGCGTCATGCAGCAAGAAATCGATGTGTGGCTTTCTCCACGCCAACTGCAAATCGGAACCATGGTGACGGACAATGGGAGGAACATGGTGTCCGCGCTGCACCGAGGAGGGATGGTCCATGCGCCCTGCATGGCGCACGTGTTCAATCTGGTTGTGAAAAGGTTCCTGAAGTCTTCCACCGATCTTCAGCAGATTCTGAAATTGGCCAGGAAACTGTGCATGCACTTTATCCATTCGTACAAAGCCAGGAACACCCTCCTCGAGTTGCAGGGGCAGAACGGCCCCCTGCAACACACTCTGATATGCGATGTTTCCACCCGTTGGAATTCCAGCCTGCACATGTTGGACCGACTGTATGAACAGAGAAAGGCCATTAATGATTTTTTGATGATCCAGGCAGACAGAAGTACTCCCCTGTGTAACTTTGTCAGCCAGTGGCAGCTCATGCGTGACACCTGCCGTTTGTTGAGGCCATTCGAGGAGGCGACGTTATTTGTCAGTCGCCAGGACTACGGGATGAATAACGTCATTCCACTGCTTCATGTCCTGGAACAGATGCTGAAAAAATCTGTCTGGGCAGGGGACTGGAGACGTGGCGACTACATCTCGTGGCCACATGAGTCCGGTGGGGACTGAAATGGAGGAGGAGGACATTGGAGCAGAAGCATTGTCTGGTGAAATGAGTGGATTTTCTACCCAGGTGACAAGAGAGGAGGAGCAGGAGCAGCTAGAGGAGGTGGATGGAGATGAGGTAGAGAGGCAGATGCCTCCGAAGCACCGTGGCAGTATACAGTGGAAATGGAGGCAGGGAGCCCCTCGGAGTCACTTGTGCAGATGGCCCGCAGCATGCTTATTTGCCTGGCTAGTGACAGCCGAATAGTCGGCATCTGGCAGAGGGATGACTTCTGGCTCTCCACCCTATTGGACCCTCGCTACCGGTCCAAAATGGGAGCCTTTTTTCCCAGCTATTGAGAGGGAGGACAAACTCAAATACTATAGGGAAATCCTCCGTAATCAGTTGGCCGCGGCCTATGTGCGGGCATCGTCCCTCCTCTGACAGGTCTGACCGGGGGTTCCTCAGCGCTCACGTACTACTGCCACGGCTGCTGGGGGACGGTGGGGGGGTAGGAGCAGTACCAGCTCATCAGCAGTAACGAAGTGCTGGAGTCACTGATGAGCAGCTCTTCACCCGCCTAGTAGGAGGGTAGTCGCCAGCAGAGCAGGACTGGACAGTCCTGAACCAAAGGTGGTGGCCTACTTGGACAGCACTCTGCCACCCCCATAGAAGATCCGCTGGACTACTGGGCAGCCAAACTGGATGTGTGGCCGCAAACTTGCCGAGTTTGCAGTGGAGAAGCTGTCCTGCCCGGCCAGTAGTGTGACATCAGAGCGGGTGTTCAGTGCGGCGGGGGCCATCGTTACCCCAAGGAGAACCCGCTTGTCCACCGGAAATGTGGAACGACTGTCCTTTGTCAAGATGATTCAGGCGTGGATCGGCCAGGATTTCCACACACCAATGCCTTAGGGCTGTCAGACTACCCTCAGCCTATGAGCGCTCACCCAACTGTGAGAAATTAGTCTGGTTCAAACTACTGCCTCAGCCACTATTTCTGATGCCGCCACTCACACCTGTATTGCCACTCATCCTCTGCTGACAGTTTCTCATCTGCACCATCCTCTTTCAGGACTGGTATTACCACCCCACTCCGTTTTCCACTCCTGTCATTGTGCCACTGTCTGACCTCATGCTGCTGCTGTGGCTGCTGTCATGACCTCCACACTGTCGTTGTCCCACTCTTTGGCCTATTCCTGTTTTTGCCACCTCCAGAATGTCATTTTGCCACTGTCTGACCTCATGCTGCTGCTGTGGCTGCTGCCGTGACCTCTACACACTGTGTCATTGTGCCACTGCCTGACCTCATGCTGCTGCTGCGTCTGCTGACGTGACCTCTACTATGTGTAATTGTGCCTCGGTATGACCTGATGCTGCTGTGGCTGCTGCTGTGACATACACACTGTGTCATTGTCCCACTCTGTGGCCTACTCCTGTTTTTGCCACCTCCAGAATGTTCATTGTGCACTGCCCTGACCTCACTGCTGCCATGCTGCTGCTGTGGCTGCTGCTGTGCACACTACCACACACTGTGTCATGTGGTGCCACTGTCTGGACCTCATGCTGTGCTGTGGGCTCTGGCTTGCCGTGACCTCACACACTGTGTCATGCATTGTCCCACTCTGTGGCCTACTCCTTTTTTGCCACCTCCAGAATGTCATTGCCCTGCCACTCTGCTGCTGCCCCACACTTCTGACTCATGCTGCTGCTGTGGCTGCTCCTGACCTCACCGTGCCATTCCCACCTGGCCACTCCTGTCACTTGTGCCATTCATTGTCTGACCTCATGCTGCTGCTGTGGCTGCTGCCGTGATCCTACTCACTGTGTCCATTTAGTCGCCACTCTGTTCTGACCTCATTCATTGCATGCTGTGCTGCCGCCTCACCTCCACACTCTGTCACTGATGTTGCCACCTGAGCTCTCAGCTTGTTTTTTTTTCCAGCTTTCTCTGGCATGACTTTATCGGGCAACATTCCCGCTCCAGTTTTTTTGTCAGTTTTGTCCTCTTAAGTGCCCAGGGAATTTTATAGTGAAGCGATTCTAAGAGCGGCGGCAGTCATGTGCGTGTCATACTAAAACACAACATTGTATGAAGACCAAACCAAGCTCCCTCTGCATATTTAAGCATGGCACAACGTTCTACAGCACCCTGCAGGCTCCGTGCAGCCTGGAAATAGCTGTTTTTTAACGTGATTCGTGCCGAAGTAATTCGGAACGAAGTTATTTTTTGCCGAGAAATTCGGCGAAGTGAACGAAATGAATTTCGGGAAATTCGCCCATCTCTAAAAATGACTGGTATTCACTTCTCCTGTTGCCACAGTACCTTCACTGTTCACTATGATCTCTCAGCAGTAATGTCAACATACAACCCACCCATGACTGACCTCAATGGTCACATGTCGTACATGCCAGCAGTGACCGCGGAAGCCAGTGATTGGCTTATGGGCATGTGAGCACTGCATATGACATTACTGCTTTGTAACAAACTGGGAGATTGTCACCCCTTACCGCCTCCAGTGCTACTTGAATATTACTCCATGGCCATATAATGTCGGTGCAAGGATGGGCTCCTGGACTCTGGAGACAACAGGACACTCCAATCTGAATCAAAACGTTTTTTCTTCATCCAGCATCCAATAAATTTTGTAAAAGATAAAATCACATTTTATTTAAACTTGGTTAAAATAGAAGAACTGCATCTCGCAGTCTAATATACTCCCGCTGACGTGAGCTCATAATCAATTTGAAAGGTGTCTGGAAGAGTATATTAGCAGTTCTTCTATTTTATCCAAGTTTAAATAAAATATGTGATTTTATCTTTTACAAAATTTATCGGATGCTGGATGAAGAAAAAACTTTTTGGTTGAGATTACTGTTTTGTGGCAAGAGCTGGAACTATAGCAGCATGTGAAGTATAATTTTTTTTATTTTATCACAATCCAAACCTCTAGCAGGGTGCTTCAAAAAATATCAGAAAACCCCTTTAAAGAGGGTTCCTCATTGCACTGTTTCACAGAGGCTGTTCTTCACAGCCAGCTTCAGGCTCATGCTTTCCGTTTAGGTTGTGGGCTGTTCTACAGCAGTGACTGACATATCAGCTCTTCAATTCTCAGCTGAGCCTGTTAGATGGACATTGCTCTCAGAGGGGATTAAATTGTAGGACAAAGGGCTACAGAGCTCTTATTTTTTCTACGCCCTGTGGACGTATCATTACCATCAGTCCGATTCTGATTAAAGCATCCGTCTGGAATTTTATAATCTTTTCCACCGTTTTGGGGGACGGCTCTGTCCACTGTTTGTGTATTCGCCCATTTCTCTGATCATTGACTAGCACATGCTCATGTTCCAAGTTTTTCAGAATGCCAGCGGTGTGAAAAATTTGGATCGTTGACCGTCACTTTTCAGATGGTTATGAAATCCAAAAACCGACTGAAAAGACTTGCCATGTGGACGTTCCCTAACCTAGATAAACAAGCTCCTGTGCTACTGATAAGACTCAAAGAGGAGGTGACATCAGCTCTGCCTGATCATGGTGGTTGATAACCTAGGGATGCCCATGCACACAAGCAGGAGACAAGATCTGCTTCAGCTATAAAAGGAAGCAAATCAGGACAGCAATGTATTGGTGTCCGTCTTTACTTATCTTTGCCTACATATTTAAAGTTAATCATTGTGGTGAGAATCACCCTTTTATTAAGCATCCAATCAGAGCTGATAAAAGTTAAAGGGATATTTCTACCATAGGCATTTTTGTGGAAACTTACTCTGTCCCCTCAGTAAGGCAGGTATATACGTCCCCCAGTAAGGCAGGTATATACAGCTCCCCTCAGTAAGCGGATGCAGGGTATATACAGTCCCCTCAGGAACAGGTATATAAAGTCCCCCAGGCAGTATATAGATATAGCTCCCCACAGGCAGGTTTTATAGATATATGCTCCCCACAGGCAGGTTTTATAGATATATGCTCCCCACAAGCAGGTTTTATAGATATAGCTCCCCACAGGCAGGTATATAGATATAGCTCCCCACAGGCAGGTATATAGATATAGCTCCCCACAGGCAGGTTTTATAGATATATGCTCCCCACAGGCAGGTTTTATTAGGTAAGTCCCAAGTGCAGGTTTATTAGATATAGCTCCCACAGGCCAGTTTAGAATAGCTCCACAGGCAGGTTTTAAGCATTAGATCCCCAAGGCAGTTAATAGATATACTCCCCACAGGCAGTTTATCGATAACTCCCGACAGCAGTATTAGGGATATAGACTCCACAGGCAGGTTTTATAGATATAGCTCCCCACAGGCAGGTTTTATAGATATAGCTCCCCACAGGCAGCTATATAGATATAACTCCCCACAGCACTATATAGATTATCCCCAGGCGCTATATAGATATAATCCCCACAGAGCTATCATAGAGTTTACTCCCACAGGCAGCTATATGAGTACTCCCCACAGGCAGTATATGATATAACATCCCCACGGCAGCGTATATGACTAGTCCCTGTGGGCGGATATAATTAGACCTCCCAGAATGATTAGATTATGTCCAGGTTTAGAAGTCACAAGGAGAATGTGGCATACTGGTTCGAGTATAGAAAGGCACAGTGACATCAAATATGCCACCCGTCTACACCACTAGTAGGTACAGAAGATTCATCTACTAAGCACATCACGTCGAACTTGAATGCATCTGATGTTCTACAGCAGCAAAAGACTCATACACCGGTGCACACTCCAATTTTCAGTCTAAAACAATGTATAAAGATGGTCCAATTGCCCAATTGCTCATCGAATAATTGACAGTTCAAGTAAAAATTTAGAGAAAAACTTGCACTATCTAATCAGTCTATTTCTGACTAATCACATGATACTGATGGTAGGTCCAGAATTGGCGTCAACAACATGAAAGCATGATCTCCTGCCTTGTATCAACGGTTCAGGCTGGTGGGGTGTGTCATGGTGTGGAATATTTTTTGGCACTCTTTGGGCCCTTGGTACAATTGAGATCGTTGACCCTGTGGAATCTATCCACGAGAATTGGCTTCTAAGGCAAGGGGTCCAACCCTATCATGGTTACCTATAAAGTGCCGGGAGTGTAGATAGATAGTTTACTCCCACAGGCAGGATAAAGGGCAGTCCCACAGGCGTATATAATAGGTACAGGTCCCTCAGGCAGAATAATTGTCCCTCAGCGATATGATTTAGACCCCTCCCAACATGAAATAGATTTTGTCAGAGTTGAATGTATCCAGCACCATCATCGAAGATGAAAAAAATCCTTGTGCTTATTGATTAGTTCAACCTAAAGACATCAAATATCCTCCCACACACATTAGTTTTGATTCAAAACAATATTCAACATAAAAATATTGTAAAAGTACCTCCATTCACGGAAGATGACATTTAGATACGTTCTTACACAAGCTGCAAAAAGTCTCACTACGAGCAAACTTTAGGCACATTCTCACACAATGCTTCAGATCTAAATCAAGATACTAATTGTTCCTGTAAGGTTTTTACAAGTGCGGCCTGCGCAATTGCCGCACCTGCAATTATGCAGTTCCAAGTAAACAATTTACAGATATATCAAGAACAAAAATATTTCATATTAAACAGTTTTTAAACACTAATTCTAACTATTTTGAATATATGGCCTCATGTTCCACATGTCGAGTACACTATATTGGCAGCACTATCAGGAAACTTAAAACCAGATTCCTGGAGCATATAAATGACATTACTTCTACCGCAGATAGAAATAAGTCAGGACTTACCAAACACTTTATAACACATCACCAGTGTGATTATTATTCCCTCACTATCAAAGCTATAGAGAAAACTGCTAATCCTATAAGAGGGGGAGATAAAATGCGCCTCCTGAGAGATCGTGAGGCGTACTGGATCACGGTTCTAAACACTTTATCCTGTAGGTATGAATATTAGGCGTGAGTCATTGTGCTATTATTAAAGGGGTTGTCTCACTACGAAGATTATAGTTGAAAATGTGGGGACCAAAAATCTAAGGATGTACATCCTTGGTTACTATTGGCAAAGTGCTACGGTTTTAGAGAACGGGCTGGTGTACATGTGCTTAGCAACGGTGTTTGTTTACTGGTCAGGGAAGCATTCTGTCCTGCCCAGGTCGTGCACATGCAAAGGAAAGGCAGTTAAGAGGAGGGGCAGGGATGTGTGTAGTGGCAGGCAAGGAGGAGAAGTAGAGAAGAGGATACAATACACACAACCCCCCTGCATGTCCTCTCACTGCTTCTCCTCCTTGATCCAGTAGAATAACACACCGTATTGCTAAGCACATGTAACCAGCCCGTTCTCTAAAACCGTAGCACTTTGCCAATAGTAACCAAGGACGTACATCCTTAGATTTTTTGGTCCCCACATTTTCAACTATGATCTTCATAGTGAGACAATCCCTTTAATGTTAGTCAACATCATAGCCCGAGTTTTTCCATTAAGCTTATGAACATCATGTATAAAATATGATATACTCTGTTAATTGCATCTTGTTGATATACTTAATTAAGTTGTTTTTATATCTAGATAGACCATGCCATATCTAATATATGCACCTTCTATTATATATGCTTTGTTAAAATCTACTTCATTGTAATTTTTCCGCTGCCGGCCTATTCGGGCATATATTTTCTGCGGCAATATAATGTTACTCACGTTAGTATTATTACAATGTCGTTTCTTCCTGCGTCTACACACATACTTGCAATCGTGGGAAGTAGCGTGCCGGTTAGCATGGCAATCATTTGCATATTATTCATTCGCAATGCGACTGCGCACCATTTCCCTTACCAGTAGTATACACCGGGCATCTGTCGCGCATGCGCGCACGCCCGTGATTTCCAGTTGCACTATGCCGGCAGCCGCGGCGTCCTCATTTCCCACAGTCTCAGCATCTCATTAATGGCGAGTAACATCCATGTGATTATGTTTGTGAATCTCATTGGATATTGATGAGCATTGGGTGCATATATAAATGGGATGGGCACTGTTCTATCTATATCGCTATGAGTAAGGGCTCTGTTCACATGCCCGAAACGCGTTAGCGTAATTTTATCTGTGTTGTCTCTGGCATTTCTATGCTGTCCTGGTTGTACATTGTACATGCCTTCTTGCTTTTACCATGATTCAATAAATACATAAGGATTTTTTTCATCTTCGACGTGATGGTGCTGGATTCATTCTAAACTCTGGACTTGGTTAGCCGTTACTTGGACGGACTTCCGTGCACCTACTATTACCACAGGAGCTGGCCATAACACATTGTTAACATATAGATTTATGTCCCCTAAGGCAGGAATATAGACTTATGACCGAAATGAAAAATAACGACGCTAATACCTTACTGGCTTCCCGGACGAGCGCGTTCCTCTTCAGCCCGATACTGGCGGCGTGACGGCATCACGCTGCCAGCGTTAGGACGCTCACTTCATCGCGTCGCTGCCCAATTCACAAATGCCGGGGATATCAACAGTTTTCCGTGGATTGATGGTTTGCACCATGTTACTTTACTGTCTATGACTTGATCAATTGTACTGTGTGTGGCTGCATTAGTTGTACTGCCAATAGTAGCATCAGCTTAGCGCTGGTGGTGTTAATTGGAGACTAAAATGCAGCATTAATAGATTAATAATTGTTTTGGGGTAGAAAGTAGGCTTTGTGTGATGCTAATAATTGGGGGGAATTATGAACTGCCGAATGATTAAAGGTCATCAGCTTTTTTTTGTAAGGCTTTTTACACCTTTTGAGTTTTATTTTTTTCGTAATTTTATGTATATATTCTAACAACATTGCAATGTATCAGGGCTTGTTCACACGGCATTTTCACTCTGTGTCAACTACGCTTTTTAGATCTGTCGCTGGAGTGACTTTATCACTTTGGGCGTTCACATAAGAGATTGCCGCCGCGTGTTTCCCTCCTGCCTGTTGGCTCCGTCTTTGAAAGGATTGCATGTCAATTCTTTCAAGGACAGAGCCGGGGAACACTCAGCGGTGATCTCTCATGTGAACACCGCTGCATGTTCCTCATAGCCCACAGTGATTAAACTCACTGCTAATTGTTTAGATCCGTCTCTGGGTCCATCTTGTCGGTCCCTGAGACAGATCTGAAAAGCATAGTTAACCTGGAGTGAAAACACCGTGTGAACAAGCCCTTAGGATGCCATGTAAATATATTTGCTTAAAAGGAACCTGTCAGGTGGATTATGCTGCCCTATCTGAGAGCACAATGTGATAGAAGGAGAGAAGCTGAGCTCTGCGATATATAGGCCGTGTTCACACGGCTTATTCACGGCGGATTTGTGAGCCGGATTGCGCTTGCAAATTCGGCGTGAATAAGGGGTGGGACGGGGGCGGGGCCTGAGCACGGGGGGGGCGCCGCTCCCTGGCCCCAAAGACTGTCATTATCTACGGCGCGTACGCGCCGTAAATAATGGCATGTCACTTTCTCCCCCCGCGGCGGATTCGTCGAGCGGGGAGGAGCGACGGAATCCACTGTTCTCTATGAGAGCAGTGGATTACAGTATTTACTCCAACGGATTGGCGCCGTACTGCAGCGCAAATCCGGCGCGGAGTACGGCGCCAATCGCGACAAATAGCCGGTATGTGGCATAGGTTAATGATAGAGGAGACAGTGGTTGGTATACGGGTTAAGTAGAGGAGAGCATAGGTGTATATATGATAGAGGAGAGATGAGTTTGAAACTCTTGTGATATATAGAGGTATATAAACAAGAAATAGGTACTGAAAAAAAGAAAAGGTGTTGGGAGACAAAAAAAAGCGCACCTCCTAGTATGATTGATTATATATTTGATGATAATAGCTCACCTGAGCGAGTTGTACTATTTATATGGTGCAACTCATATGTAGACTTGATATTATAAATACACCAGTACAGCAGCCAAACTCCTCTTCACACCTGATTACTGGCACCCTTGGTCCTCCAGGGAAAATATTATAGTAAAGGATAGAACTAATTTGTCCTTTTTATATAGAAGAGAACAATGGCGCTTAGGATTTAATCAATGCCAATAATCAATATCTGGACCGTTAGAATATCTTAAATTCTGTCCTTTTTATTGGCATACAACTACAAAACTTTGATTTAAAATGACAATCACTCAACACGTTTCTCGCGCATACTAGTGTGCTTCCTCTGTGATATATAGGGTTATATCAGCTCCTCTCCCTCTATCATGTAACCCTATATATCACAGAGCTCATCTCCTCTCCTCTATCATGTAACCCTATATATCACAGAGCTCAGCTCCTCTCCTCTATCATCTGACCCTATATATCACAGAGCTCAGCTCTCTCTTCTATGATATAACCCTATATATCACAGAGCTCAGCTTATCTCCTTCTATGATATAACACTATATATTACAGAGCGCAGTCACCTCTCTCTTAATAGGCATATAAACCACTGACATTATCTTAAGATGCTAGACTTATCTTGTTTGAAGTACTTTTTATATTACAGAGCTAAAGGTTGGACTGATCCTGGAGACAAAAATCCCTTAATATCAGAGAGCAAAACTCAAATAACTAATATCACAGAGCTCAGCCCACAGTCACCTCCTGCTCTTAGATAGGCGAGTATAAACCAACTGACATGTTCCCTTTAAAATTGCAATAGAAAGTGGCTTTAGGGGTACTTGTTTGAAGTTTTTTTTGACTAGGGGTTACTAGTTAGGCTGAAAGTGGTTGTGAAACAATGATCCTGGAGACCAAAACATCCCTTAATATCAGAAAGAGACAAAAACATCAGAGTAAATTCATGTCGGCTTTTTTTCAATTGGAAAAAGTGTGTAGCAGAAATCTGAGCCGATACCCTTGGATTTCTGCAACATTGCAGCAGCAATTTTCCACCGCTTATTTAGATGCATTTCAGTGGGGCCAATGCCTGGCACACAATCTAAGCAGACTCTTCCACATGAATTTGACATCCTTTTCCTATTAAATTGAATTTCATGTGAATTTTGATGCAAAATAATCTTCTGTTTCTGCATTTAAATCCAATGTGTGAGCATAACCTTACACCTGTATAATTTATACTAGACAGTTCTGGTTCCTTTAAAGTTAATTCGAAGTTATTTAATATAAAATGTATGAATTAGTCCATATCCGCACTGTTTCTTTTCTGTAGAATCAAATATTTTTTACATCCAGGATCCAAAGGAGATGATCATTTCTGTATATAAACCAGGAGATCCAGGCTGTTCTTTGCTTTCTTATTAGGACACATTCACCAACTACATAATCCGTTCCGATTTTCCGTTTGTTTTGCATCAACCATCTACAGCATTAGTAATCGCTAGTAAATGGAGTGTTTATGGGCCCAATTCATATGCAGCAAACAAAAATATGTCTCCGGTATTTGGAAATTGAAAGATGTAATATGCCCTATATGTTGCAGGAACTGCACTGGATTTCGCAACTTTTTTTTTTAAGTCATCTTCAATTGTTTCTTAAAAGAGCATTTAAAATATTTTCTTTGTGAAAATTCAGAATATCTGGTGCCAATTATGCAAGGTAGCGCACATCGATAAACAATTTGCATGATCACGCCCATCTTGTTGGTGCGCTACGCCACTTTGAAAAAGCCACACCCACTCCGCCTAACTGCATAACGGCTCTGGAAGAAATACAGGTTGTTTTCCCTTATAGCCAGGTAGTAGCCCCCTTTATCCAGGCAGTGCCCCTTATAGCCAGGTAATAGCCCGCTTTATCCAGGTAGTAGCCCCCTTTATCCAGGTAGTGCCCCTTATAGCTAGGTAATAGCCTCCATTATCCAGGTAGTGCCCCTTATAGCTAGGTAATAGCCTCCATTATCCAGGTAGTGCCCCTCAGGCTAATAAAAATAAAATAATAGAACTACTTGCCTCACCAGGTTCCCTGCAGCGTGTCCAGCCCCAGACATCTCCTGGGCCGGCAGAGGCTGCTGACCGAGAAGACTCAGCGTTGAGGGGATGTGAGTACAGTGGTGCGTCACGCCCCCTGCGAAAATGAACTGTATGTACAGCGCACACGGGTGGTACAGGAGAGAAAGCAGGAGGGGAACGACCCCTCCTGCCTCCTTCCTGTATGAGCAGCTGCACGGAGCGTGCAGCTGCTGACTGACTCTTTGCGGCCGCACATAGGCAGTGAGAATCGCCGGGCGGGTGAGGCGGGCGGCCGCCTGTAGGAACGGCCCAGCAGCGCCGTATAGCGTCCTGACGCTAGTCCGGCACCGCGGTTATTTAAAGAACCCTCGCTGCCTGCTGGCGGTGGGAGGTTCGCTGACTCTTCCAGGGGAGTGGGAGGCGACCCTAATTAGTGGAAACCCCCCGCCCAAATCGGGAGAGTTGGTATGTCTGCATTAAAGGGATATTCAGTCCTAAAATATTTATTATTTTAGTTTTGCTGCTGGAAAGAAGACATTTCTGAGGTCCCAGCGGTTGCTTCTCCTATGCAGAGCATTGTTGTTGCTGGTTTACACATTTTACGTTATATGTGGATTAACTACAGACATTTTCCAAAGCCAACTGTAATCCAACTAGACCATATCTTGGGATATACCATCAATCATAAGACCCTCTTTGGGTTTAAACATTGCAACATATGAGTTGTGCCAATATCACTGGAAATGTTAACGAATGTTGTTCTTAACCAAAATGCAAGAAGGAAGCGGAGTACGCTGCAGCAAGACCGCTGTATTAGGTACAGTTGTTTCTCCTTATTCCATATCATTTGAATGGAAAGCCATCATTGACACTGGCTCTATGAATCGTTATTTACCAAATACATTTTTTCCGCATGGTACAAAGTTACCTAGTACTAAGACGTAGAAGACTGAATCAAACCAATCCTGTACCCATTGTTTGGTGTTAATATCATGTGAGGTTTTATGTTTGTCTGAAGATATAATATTACATTTATTGCTTTATCTAAATCTGACAGATTAGGTTTTAGAATTCTATAATCCACATGAAACGGCATCTGGTAATATAGCAAAAAACTGGGAGCCGGGAGGCACAGATGTATTGGCTTGTACATAGCAGGATAATAGACACGCCATGTTCTTTTGTAGATGATCAATTGTATTCACTTGTCTGTCAGAAGACTTTGTATGAAGTGACACGCTGAAGTGATGCACTGACTGGTATGTGTTGGGTCTATACAATGCAGTGAGGATGCGGTGACAGGTCTTTAGGGATATTAATTCCTGAAAATATGTTGGACAAAAGGCCTTGAAATGGTAGAGTGACCTGAAGCCATCGCTATATGACACCCCCTGTAGTCCTTATGAGAAGCGTGTGTGAACGGTTACCTCTCTGAATGACTGGTAAATATAGTGGCAGACATGAAACGGTTTAGGTCTAAAACTCACTCTTTTGCCCATAGTAACCAAGGGGCAAAAAAGTGAGTTTTAGACCTAAGACAGGTTCACACATGTGGCCCCAAGAGTCTGACTTACTGATATGTGTATGTAGACAGACTGTGCTATGTAACGGAACATGAAAACTAGTAGCAGTCTATCCTTTTGCATATACCACTGATCGGATTTGGTTTTCTGTACTTTGTGCACAGTTTTACCTTTAGGGGTTGTCTTGGGATTATATAAACCTTTTATGGAAGAAAAAAAAGCGCAACATTCAGCGCCATCTTTCGCAGAATCCATATGTCCTGCCCAGTTATATAAGACCAGCCCCCAGGTGACCTCAAAATAGATTCCAACTACTGCCAGAACTTTCTAAATAAAGATAGAGCCCCCAGGGCAGACCCCCGCCCCCTGCACACACCCACTCTTTTCTTCCCCCACTTCCTCCAGGGATGACAGGACCAGCAGAGAGGTAGTAGCAGAACGAATAGTCACAACATGAACGAGTTTTGGATCCGAAAAACACATTCAAAAGCATAAATGGTATCCAAAACGCATGCAGGTGCTTGTTTGGCTGCGTTTTGGCTTCAGCAGGACCGCAACCTATAGTTTAAATAGGGCGTTTGTTTCGTCTTTCGGATCAAGACTTGCCATGTCATGTAAAACGCACATCGGTGATCGACCGCCTGAACACAGACGCGTGTTTTACATTTGAAAGCAATGTTAGGGCTTGTTCACACAGCGTTTTTGGATCCAATAATCGCATCCAAAATCGCAGCAGCGATCAGATCCTAAGTGACTCCAAAACGTATCCAACACACAGCTGCGTGTTTGGATGCAGCAGGATCGCACCTTATTTTAAATAGGGCTCCTGCTGCGTCTTTCGGACCAAGAGTTTACATGTAAATTCTTGGAATGGATCTGAAAGACGCACTCATGTGAACGCGCGATGCGTGTTTCAAAGTACAAGTAATGTAAATCACATTGTTTGATAGGTGCGTGTTTGGGTCCATTAAGTGTTTGACAGGCGGATCCAAACACGTATGTTCACACGGACCCAACATGCTGTGTGAACATACCCTAAATCACACTGTACAGTGTTCGATGTATGTTGGGTCCATTTAGGGTTTGAAACACAGATCCAAACATGCATCTAAAAGCCATAGTTGCCAACTTTTGAAATCTAAAAAGCAGGAGGTTGTAGAGGGCGGCACGCAAAGCCCCTTCAAAAAGCCACACCCACTCCACCTAACTGCATAACGGCTTTGGAAGAAAGCCAGGTAGATCCCTTATAGCCAGGTAGTAGCCCCCCATAACCAGGTAGTGCCCCTTACAGGCAGGTAGATGCCCCCTTGTAGCCAAGTAGATGCCCCCTTGTAGCCAGGTAGAGCCAAATTTGTTGCCAGGTAGATGCCCCCCTTTGTTAGCCAGGTAGATGCCCCCTGTGTTAGCCAGGTAGATGCCCCCCTTTGTTAGCCAGGTAGATGCCCCCCTTTGTTAGCCAGGTAGATGCCCCCCTTTGTTAGCCAGGTAGATGCCCCCCTTTGTTAGCCAGGTAGATGCCCCCCTTTGTTAGCCAGGTAGATGCCCCCCTTTGTTAGCCAGGTAGATGCCCCCTTTGTTAACCAGGTAGATGCCCCCCTTTGTTAGCCAGGTAGATGCCCCCCTTTGTTAGCCAGGTAGAGCCAAATTTGTAGCCAGGTAGATGCCCCGCTTTGTTAGCCAGGTAGATGCCCCGCTTTGTTAGCCAGGTAGATGCCCCGCTTTGTTAGCCAGGTTGATGCCCCCCTTTGTTAGCCAGGTAGTGCCCCCATTGTAGCCGGGTAGATGCCCCCCTTTGTTAGCCAGGTAGATGCCACGCTTTGTTAGCCAGGTAGATGCCCCGCTTTGTTAGCCAGGTAGATGCCCCGCTTTGTTAGCCAGGTAGATGCCCCGCTTTGTTAGCCAGGTAGATGCCCCCCTTTGTTAGCCAGGTAGATGCCCCGCTTTGTTAGCCAGGTAGATGCCCCCCTTTGTTAGCCAGGTAGAGCCAAATTTGTAGCCAGGTAGATGCCCCCCTTTGTTACCAGGTAGTGCCCAATTGTAGCCAGGTAGATGCCCCATTGTAGCAGGTAGATGCCCCCCTTTGTTAGCCAGTAGATGGCCCCCTTTGTTAGCCAGGTAGATGACCCCTTTGTTAGCCAGGTAGATGCCCCCCTTTGGTTAGCAGGTAGATCGCCCCCTTTGTTAGCCAGGTAGAGCAATTTGTAGCCAGGTAGATGCCCCCCTTTGTTAGCAGGTAGATGCCCCCCTTTGTTAGCCAGGTAGATGCCCCCTTTGTTACCAGGTAGATGCCCCCTTTGTTAGCCAGGTAGATGCCCACTGTGTAGCCAAGTAGATGACCCCCTTTATTAGCCAGGTAGATGCCCCGCTTTGTTAGCCAGGTAGTGCCCCCATTGTTAGCCAGGTAGATGCCCCCTTTGTTGCCAGGTAGATGCCCCCCTTTGTTAGCCAGGTAGATGCCCCCCTTTGTTAGCCAGGTAGAGCCAAATTTGTAGCCAGGTAGATGCCCCCCTTTGTTAGCCAGGTAGTGCCCCCATTGTAGCCAGGTAGTGCCCCTTTTTGTTAGCCAGGTAGATGCCCCCCTTTGTTAGCCAGGTAGATGCCCCCTTTGTTAGCCAGGTAGATGCCCCCTTTGTTAGCCAGGTAGTGCCCCCTTTGTTAGCCAGGTAGAGCCAAATTTGTAGCCAGGTAGATGTCCCCCTTTGTTAGCCAGGTAGATGCCCCCCTTTGTTAGCCAGGTAGATGCCCCCCTTTGTTCGCCAGGTAGGGCCCCCTCTGTTGCCAGGTAGACCCCCAATTGTAGCCAGGTAGAGCCCCCTATAACTAATAAAAATAAAGTAATAAAAGCCACTTACCTCACCAGGCTCCTGCAGCTCCAGACATCTCCCGGCCGACTGAGTAGTCTCAGCGTCGCGGGGGGAGTGAGTGCAGCCGCGCGTCACACACCATGCGACACTGAGGTGTTTGTACAGCGCGCACCGGCGCTGTACATACAGGGGGAGAAGGAAGGAGGGGAACGATCCCTCCTGCCTTCTCCCTGTACTGCTGACTGACTGTGCGGATGCTTCACCCGCTGTGGGACCGGCCCGGCGGTGTCAGAGTAGCGCACCAGCGCTACTCTTGCGCCGCGGGCGGCGGGAGAAATGGCAACTCTGCCGGGAGGGCGGGGGGGGGACCCCCATTTAGCGGGACCCCCCCGCCAAAAGCGGGAGAGTTGGCATGTATGCAAAAAAATGAACCAAAATCGGATCCAACGCGCTGTGGGAACCTACCCTTACTCATCACCTATGTAGAACACGGCTACATTGCTGGATGTTAGGGCAGTCTAACTTTTTTTTAATACCCCTTCGGGTTGTTCAGCATACATTGAGAATCCCTGCTGTAGATGCTGAAATAACACCTCTGGGAATTGCTAGCCGACGGGATACCTCCAGCCAAATATGATGGATGTATGTGTGACATATATATCCCGTATACCATCGAGCAATGTTGCAGTGTTCAGGTGATGAGTAAGGGTAGGTTCCCACAGCGTGTTGGATCCGATTTTGGATCTATTTTTAGATGCGTGTTTGGTTCGGTGTTTCAAACCCTAATACATCGAACACTGTACAGTGTGATTTAGGGTATGTTCACACAGCGTGTTGGGTCCATGTGAACATACGTTTTTACATACGCGTTTGGATCCGTCTGTCAAACATGGAAAACTGCGTTCAAATGAAAACTAATCCATTTTGGGATTGTCTGAAAGAAGCAGCTAATGCACACATGTGACGTTTCAATCCCACAAAAACCTCAGAGATCGTCCAACAATATCGGGTTTCCTGCCTTCAGCTATTCTTACTAAAGTCGCTGTTGGTCGCGTCCGTATGGGATAAGCATCGTCCTCCAGAGAAAGAGCTGCTCTGAATAATTGTTCACATGGGTAGATCTCGTTTTAATGAAAGAATTTAGAAATAAAAAAACTTTGAAAAAGCGAGCACAAGTCATGCAGCCGGTTACAGATTTTGATGCATTTTCAGTTAATTAGGTCTTTTTTTGTGGAAAACAATGTTGAAAGTGTGCCTCCTATTTAGGAACTTTTTCTCATCACTCAATTGTTCTGGTTATGCTGCATAACTTTCTCTAATATTTTAACTATCTGTGATCTGCGGTTTCTTGTATTTTCTACCTGTTGTAGCCCACGAGACCAGCAATCTGCAGAATGGCTTACTATACGCTCGTTGTCGAGGCTTTTTCTTACCCAGGCCTGGTTGGCTCTGGATACCGTTTCTGTACAGCTAAGGGAAGGGTTATTCATATCTTTGTTTTTGTTTCCGTTCTCTGTTGGGATACTGTGCGAAACTCCATATCCCAACATAAGCTACGTAGATAAAGTAGTCGTATTCTGGGAGGGAGGGAGGGAGGAAGGGCATCTCTTGTATGCACGATCTCCACAGCCGCATAGAGTAACACCCGCGTGCTATATCTGTAGTGTTCTGTGAGACCACACTAATAGAATTCGACTCCATAGCGAAACCTACAATGTATCTTATGTTATCCCGTAGTAAAACTAAACAGAAAATTTGGGAATTGGGGCATTTGCCGCGTGTCTCACTTTATACGCGGCGAAACGCGCGTCTCAATTACGGTAATTCATAGCTCTCGTAGAGAGCTATGGATTACGCGTCATCACCCCCCCCCCCCCATACATGCGGGGGGAGAATTGACATGTCAGTTGTTAGGGTATGTTCACACGGCGTCTTTATGCGCATAATTGTGCACGCATTTCACTGTGTATTGCGCCTTATATGTGGAGAAATGCTTGCCGCAATTACGGTAATTCATAGCTCTCATAGAGAGCTGTGAGTTGTGCGTCGTCTTCCCGTGCATTCAATACGATCATATCGTACTCCTGGGGAGAGAAGTGACATGTGAATTGTTCGCACCGCTGACAATGCGTATCAGTGCCCGCCCCATGCTTTGATAGTACGCACTGATCAGCACGACTTCGAAAACACACGGTGTTTTGTGGCGCGTACGGTGCATACCCTTAGCGGGGATTACGCGTCGCTGACAATGCATGTCTTTGGTGCCGTCGGCCTTGCCCCCACGTGCTTTGGAATTACGCGCTGGTTCCAAAACACACAGCGTATTGTGGCACGTATTATACGCACCTCATTATATAAATAAATATAAAACCCCTGGTGTCGCATTAAAAAAACAAACTCCCTCTTGCTCCTCTGTTCCAGTGCTGGGCCTTTCTGGTCTCCGGTATACATTCTTCTTCTTCTGAACGGGGACCTCACCGCTGCAGCCACCAACTGGCTGATACATTTCCAGCCACTGATACGTTTATATTAATTATACAGGTATCCTTCTTGGGTGGCACCATTAATTATATGGCATCTGTGCCGTACCTAGCGTTCTCCTATGAATTAAACCTCTATTCTACATTATAGGTCAGAGCAGATAGCGCCTGATTCGTTATACACATGGCCAGGGGAAATTTGCAAAGCATTATTAGCTGTCGCCTTTCTATGTTTAAAATTCTCCCACCAGTCTGGGGTGCGTCTTCTTGCCACAGCCTGTATCTTCCCGTCCAGCGCCTGGTTAAGTGGCATGTTCTGTGTCCCAGCAATCCATCTTGTCTTTGAATGTTTTAACAATGCTTTGCGCTTCAGTGGCAGATAAATCCAGCCCTTGCTGCATTCTGTTGCTTTTTCAGCAGAAGCTCGGCTATTGTGATATTTATCTGAATTCAAACAAGGCTAATTAAAAGGGCTGCTGACAGTTGTTGTGATCTGACTTTGACTGGAGCTTGATGGTCATTATGGGTAAATAATGAACCAGGTCTGCAAATGCAGAAGCTGCCAGCTTGGGACAGAAGAACGACTATTGCTTCCAATTTAAGGATCTATCGACCGCTTCCCTGCTCCCTGCAGATCTTCTGCAGAAAACTAATGTTTTCTGCTGCTGTGTATTGAGGTTTCAGCTGTTTTTTGTACCCAGACCATAATTTCCTTCTTTAAAATTTAACTTAACTCATTATTAGGCTTTGAGTATTAACAATAGTAATGTCTGGTGGGCCGTTCTTTATAGTATGCGTATATAATGTGTGTGCGATAGAGGGATAGACATATATATTGTTTTTAGTATGCCATACAATATAATTTTAATATACAATCTGTGTTTTATAATTATTTAATAAAATATATATATATATATTATTAAAAATTTATAGTATATTTGTGTGTGTTTTTGTATTATGGGGGGTTGGATATATAGTGTGTGTGGTGATATATATATGTGTTTGTGTTAATATATGTGTGTTTTTATTTTATAAAAAAATTTATATATATGTTTGGTGTTATATTTTTGTGTGTTTTTATTTTGTGTTATATATGTGGTTGTATATATGTTTTGGTGTATATATGTGGGTGTATAAAATGTTGTGTGTGATATATTGTGGGGTTGAAAAATGTGGTGGTGTATAATGTGGGGTATTATGTGTTGTTTATAAATGTTGTGTGGATTTTGTTATTAGTGTGTGTGTGTATGTTGTGTTTTTAAATGTGTTGTGTGTATATAGTTGGTTGGTATAATGGTGTGTGATATATGTGGTGTGTATAATGTGTGTATATATGTGTTTGTTTAAGAGTGTGTATTTTTATATTGTGTAATATTGTGTGTGTGTTATATTATAGGTGTGTGTGTTTTGTTATATTTGTATGTGTAATATTGATATGTGGTGTTGTGTGTGCTTGTGTATCTGTGTTTGTGTATATTTGTGTGAATACATATATATCTCTATGTACGTGTATTTATTATGCTATGGTGGGGTATTATATATGTATGTATTATGGAAAAGTAATATATATAAATAAATTTTATATAAAAATTTATATATTAAATAATTTTTTATATATATATTATTTTTTTTATTTTTTTCGTATCTACACATAGTATTAAGAACAGCCCACTAGACCCTACGACTATTATTGGCCAAAGCCTAAATGAGTCGTTATATATTGAAGAAGGAAATATCTTCAAGGAGAGGACGTTTTAGGGTATGTCCACACGGTAAAGGTTTTTAGTCGGTTTTTCAGGGGGTTTTCGGATTTTAAAACAGACTGTCAACCATCCCCATAGACCTCAATAGAAAATCCGAGCTGTAGTCTACACAAGATTTCAAACCTGAAAACCGCCAAAAAAAAAACTTGGAACATGCACATTCTTCTACCCGGTCTTAAGGCAGAATATGTACTGTTCAATGTTTAGGGGGACGACCGAATCCGCAAACCGCTGACAGAAACCATCCCCAAAACGTTCAAAAGAATTTGACCGATAGTTTGTCAGTGTTGTGTGGCCATTCCTTTTTAAAGCATTTTTTTCATTGTATATACATTTTTTTTTTTTATTCTCAGCCGCTCAGGGAGGTTCTAGGGAAAAATACTGCACATTTGAAACGGAAAGGTGGCGCCCTTGTGCCCATCAATGACGCCAGGATCCGTGGTCACGTGATGCTGTAACCAATAACAGATCTCCACAATCACGTGCCGTTCATTTAGGAGAGCTGCGGGTTACGTTAATAATGAACATCATTGGGCAGTAGCAGTGGTGGCGCTGGAACAAGTGGGTTTAAAAAGTGAGTTTTATTCTACTTTAGAACCTTGAGCGGCTGAGAAGTGTTTTGTTGTTTTTTCTTTAGACAAAGGACCAGTTCAAGGTCTGAAATGCATAAGCTTGTTTGTTTTATACGATTTTAACAAGTTCCCAACAAAAGATATGATCTTTTATGGATGGAGTACCAATAGCATTGCATTCAAGTTATGTGATCATTTCCCTGACTCGAGAGTCATCCGTAAATTGTTATCCCCTCAATCAACCAAAGGATTTTGCAACGGGGGGAGTGGTGCCCGAGCAAAGGCTCTTTTTCAATTTGTTGTTGTAAAAGTTTAATCGACAGTTAAGGGTATGTTACAGGCGTGTTGCCCCCTTTTGGGGTTTGTTTTAAGTGCATGTTAGAATCTGTGTTTGGCCCCTAAAAGGGGACCCAAAACACGCATCTAACAATGGCAGTGTGATTTCCATTCCCTTTCCCTGGAAAACCCGCTTTGGTTGGGGAAATGCCCCCTAGGTTTAAGGGCATCTTTGTGATGCGTCTTTCAGATCCGTTCAAAGAATTGTCATGTCAATTCTTGATCCGTTTGACGCAGCAGGCGCCCTATTTAAAGCTAAAGGGTGGGTTTCTGCTGCAGTCCTTTTGAATGTGGTTTTTGGATCCAAAAATGGGTCCAACACGCCGTGTGGACATACCCTAAACCTGCGGCAGATTTAGCAACACGGATCAATGTGGCGCAAATGTGTCAAGTTTAAGTTTATACTAAGTCATACATATCAAACACAAAGTTCACAGACCGAATCCGGACCACCACTTCACTTTTATTCAGGGAGCAGGGATGGACACGATCCAGGCGCAGAAGCCTCTTCTCTTTCCCCAGAAGACACCACCAGTTTTTGGCAGGGGGGATTTGGGCTCTTGATGCGTTTCACACCCTTTGTTTTCAACTCATGATTGTGGACAGCTTGACAGCCCTCCCCCGGGCCCCTGCGCTCCCCAATGGCCTTTGAGGGCGCCTTAAACAATGTGGTCCTTGTAAAAAATGAGCTTGAACCCCTGGTCAAGTTTTAAAAGTATAATAAAATGGGGCCAATGGTTCCATTGTAAGATGAGTGTAATTGGCATGGTCAGTATGTATGTAGGCAGTTTACATCCTAAGGGCCGGTTCCCCCGGGCTTATTAAAGTTAAATTTGCGGCGGTTAAGGCTTGAATGGGGGGGGGGCGCGCCCGGGCCCCTGACTTTCTTATCCACGGTGTATTCCGCGGGTAATGAAAATGCATTTTTCCCGCCCGGGTATTCGCCGGGGCGGGGAGGAGTGTCGGAACCCTAGTTCTCTATGAGAAACTGTGGATTTCCCGTAATGGTTGGGCGGTTCCAACCTATTGCAGCGAGTAGGCTCCCATCCTGCCCAAAATAAGCCGTGTGAACCGGCCAAATATAGGCCTGGTTATGCTTTTTTTGTTCGTTTGCGGGAAAAGATTTGGATAGTTAATTTCCATTTATTTTGGTGTTTTGTTTTTTGTGTAGCTTATGTATGTCTTGCAGTTTTAGAATAGTATTGATAATATTTGTCTACAAATACAGTGAATTAAACATCTTTTACTGGTGCTAGCATTGATTTCCTATACTGGACATTGACCAGCATGTGTTAACGAGGGTCTGTGTTATGGTGGTTTATATTAACCAGATCCTCCCATTGCTGAGCATGTGTGCAAGTCGTTCGTCTGTGTCACTAAAACCCAAGAGAACATCTCATATGGAGAGTGCAGCTAAAACTGTGATCACTTACAAATCAAACATGGCACGCTCTAAACCGATTGTGCACGGCAATCGCTGCTAAAAAGACAACTAATTGAACATGATAAAGTGTAAAGTTAATTAACACCCTTAAATTTGTTGATTGCTTTCACGGGATTATATTCCTTGAGTAGCAGCTTTCAGTCCCAGCTGTCGCCTGGTTAGCGAATGTCGCTGGGAAACAATAGAGACACCATAATACGTCGTAAATGGTCCCTGTGACAGCAGCCCCTTGTGAGACTGCATCTGTAGAAAATGATTAGAACAATTGCATTTTAAAGATGGTTCAGACGCTTTGCCTGGTCCCATTGGCACCTTCTTTTTGTGAGTCTGGCTAAAGCAGATTGGCTCTTTTCAGGAAACATTGTGATTTAATGCTTATGGTGGCACAGGGTTAAATGTATTTTCCTTTGTACTGTGATTTATTCCATACCTTCCTGGATTTCAAGCATATACCTTTCCTTCTACTACATGATTGGATAGTATATAGCATATTAAGTTCTTCATTTAGGACATTCTTATTTTCTAATGGAGATTATCTTGTACTGTAAAGATTTGCTCCCCCTTTGGGTTTATTCTTAAAAAACAACTGAAAATTTAGACAGGATTCCTTTTTTTTTCGAATAATGTTTCCCCGTTATTAAACCGGTTTTTCCGGGGTACTTGTCCGTTTTGCGGCCTCCCACGGCGCGGGGAAGGTTTTCTCATGAGCGGGGAAAAGCCCTCCCCCTCCACATTGAATGCACAGATTCCCGTCCCGGAAAAAGGGGCGTAAGATTTTGCTGTTCAATGTTTTTGCGGGGGGAAAAATGCCCGAGGAAAAACCGTGCAGTGGGGTGTGCACGGGTTTTCCAAAAGCCCCCCTTGTGTAATTTTCAGCCCCGGGTTTTTTAGGAGGCGAAAAACCGCAAAACCGGTGAAAACCCGTGCCTGGGGACATGCCCCAAGACTTTTTTTTTTAAAAGAGTTCATTCAGTAATGTAGGTTTTCTAAAGTGTAACAAAAAAGAATATGCTTGTTACACTGCTGGGAAAAAAACGGTCGAAATGGAACGCTTTGTACAAAACGCAGAGTTTGTTTTTTCGTGTCGCCTACAATTTTTATTGTTAGGGAAAACGGCAAAAAATAAGTGCCCAGTTTTTACAACATGTTGTATAATACGCCAGCGGCAAAAGGCGAGCTGTGGAGACTGCTGCTCTTATCTATTGCCGCCTATAGGGCTGCAGAAACTATCGTGTCTTCGGCGCTTTAAAAAAAACTAAAAGCGCTGAAGCTATGATTGTAATCCTGTGCAGTGGAGACCTAGCCATGCAGTATCTTTAAGAGTAAACGTCACATTGTACATACCGTATTATGTGCAGAATGACATATATGACCCCAAAAAGGGTTTAAAAAACCATGACGAAAAATTCTAAAAAACAAAATAACCTGTTTAACGGGCGGCAATAAAGAAAATTAAGAATTATAATACAAATTTGTGTAAGGTGAAGCGGATGCTAGATTAGAAGGGTGAAGATAAAAAGTGTTGTGAGGTGACCCAGGGCTCCCAAAATAAAAGTTTTTTTGCTACATAAGTATGGTGGATCCATCACTTTGGTTTTGCAGAGATAGTTAAAATGAACATGTCTGACGACATCAAGGAGGGAAGGAAGTGGTTGGCTTTTTCCAAAACTGAGCTATAGCTGTTCTAGCTGAGATAAGTATGTGAAAAATGACTGTACAAAGGGTGTGTGGAATGTCCTCCAAGCTATATCTAGAATGGCCAATTCTGTGGTCAGAGATATGTCAACGTTAGTGGCCTCTACAATCAGACGGGAGACCTGTTTCCAAAACTTTTTAATTTTGGGGCATCCCCACCATACGTGCAGCATGGTGCCTTGTTGACCACAAAGTTTCCAGCAATGGTTTGAAGCATTGGGATACATGTGTGGATGGTGGGAGGTACTAGCGTAGATAGATCTTTCTCATAGTTTCTTTATGGTTTACACATTTACAGAGTTTAGTGGACGTGTATAGCGATAAACCATTGTTCTAAAGTAAAGTGTTTGGTTAATTCCCATTTAAGCAGAGGTGGAAATTTGGGTATAGTGGGTTCCAGTATTAAAGGGGTTGTCTCACTACAAGGATTGCTTTTTATGTTAAACATCTTGCAAAAACAAATCACTTTGCAATATGTGTCCATTAACAGTGTCCTATTTATTCCTAAATAATCCCCTCTTTTATAGGCTGCATCAGCTCCTCAGGTCACTATAGCTACAGACCTGTTTGATCTCTCCTTTTAGGCTGCCAGAACTGGTTGCTATAGTTACAGACCGGGCTTCTACTGCAGCCTAGTAGAAGCCAGTAGACACGTCCCTGAATTCAAAATGAAACCAAGAAAACAGGACTGAGGTGAGATGAATCAGTGCAGTGAGACAACCTCTTTAAGAATTGTTAAACTACAGAGAGTCTCTTCGAAAAACCTTTTTTAGCAGCTAGAAATAGCTGGAAATTAGTTGGAGGCTCAGATTTGGCGGGCCATGAAATCGACTCTAGTAGATGACAGAGCTGTAAGTATTGAAAAAACATATTCTTATGTAAGGAGTAGTTTGCAGAGAGGTCAGAGAAGGAAACCATTGTGTCGCCCTGGTAAAGTTGGGCTAAAGACGTTCTATTATTTGTGAAAGCAAAGTGTGGGCCTCAGCAATCAATAGCTTCTATAGGAAGGTCGCTCGTATCAAGAGTTAACCAAGCCTTAGCTATAACTACGGTTGACCATAGTTTTGAATAGATCAGTTGGGGCCTTAAGACTTTTCTATTATAGTTGTAATTTTGTACAACCTCCCATAAGGCATAAAAAGTCTAGAATGAAAGATAACACATGGTTTACCATATAATCTTATAATTGTTGCATAAGTGTGGTCATCTGTGACAGGACGATGGCAAGGTAAAAGTAAAAGGCAGCCAAGTTTATTCTCCTAACAAAGCACCAATAAAAATGTATTTTGGTGCAAATTAAAGTTTGGGTTAAAGGGTTTTCATCAGGTTCTTTCCTAGAGGCTCCACTTCACAGGCAGCTTCAGACTCCCACTTCCTATTCAGGTGTGGGGCGTTTACTGTA